>JAJLUN010000075.1:0-11757 GCA_030564365.1 Blastobotrys arbuscula | reverse complement strand
GTAGAAAAAAAAAAAATAATTTAGACGGACAATGGATTAGTTATAAATTAACTTTGTTGGAGGTGCTTGAAATGTATTGTGTAATGGTATAAAAATGTGTAGGTGTTTTATCTTTTTTTTTTTTACTTTTTTTTTTTTTTTTCTTCTCTCAAAATTTGGTTGTTAATTAACAGTAATCCCCCAGACTTTTGGAATTAGATGAGCAGTTTCAAAAGTAAAAAAATTTGACCACAAATTAAGAACAATTATCTGTTGATCCTTAGAATTTTTTTTTTAAACTAGTGGATGAGTTGTAATATTCTGAGTGGGAAAGAAAGAAAGAAAAGAAAAAATCTGGTTTTCAGTGCTTCAGTTATTTTTTTTTAGTGCCACTAACAATTGCAACTTTTTTTTGTTTGGAGAAAGAAAAGAAAAAAAAAAGGATTGCGAACCGATCCGAAAAGGTTGTAATCATCGCTTGAGTATGTGGACTGATGGAGAAACTAGGAATACTTGCTTTTCTCGATCGGGGAGGGGAGTGATTTTTATTTTTTTAAAATTAGATTTTGTCTTTTCTTTTTCATATTGTAAACATGCACGGGAACTTTGGAAGAAAAAAAGAGTATCGCTGCAAAGGAATACCGAAATAAATGGTGTCAAAAACGTGTATAAGATTAGTAGTTGAGAGCTAATCTGTGGTTGGAATAATAATAATAAACTTGTCAACGGTGGTAATATTAATAATATAGTCTAATGATTGTTTTGTAGTATATTATTTGCCATACTCCACAGGTTTTTTTTTTTTTTTTGGTATTAATTTTCGGATTCTGGTATACGTAAAAATATCCAATTCTTTTGGCTTAAAGTTGTTGAATTTTTCATACTATATCTAGCATATCATGTCCGATAATTAACTGCAATGATACCCTATGGACTTTTTCCCTTTAATTTCCTTTTAAATTTTTGGTGCGTGTGAAAATTTTGCCATATCCCCTGTCTCTGTAAGTTCGGGAAGCCCAGGTTTAGAAAGAAAACAAAAAAAAATGCCCTTTAAAAAAAAATTGGAGAATATGTAAGCTCAAGTATTGGTAGTGGCTTTCAATGATGATGATAGTAAGCAGAACTTTTAATAAAAGTAAATAAAAAAGAGCAACCGACTCAATATAGTTTAAAACGTGGAGAGAAAAAAAAAAAAAAAAAAAAAAAGCTAAACGTGTTGGTAAACAGTCTTTTCGCGATTGATATTTTGTTCGTTTTTGCTGGTAAACTAGGTTGTATCAACATATGATATGCATTATCCTTGAAAATAATTATATTGTAATGCGAAGAGCAATTGCGTTTTTAAAAATTGAGTGACGATCTTTTAGGTATCTACCAGGGAAAAGGTTAAACTTTTTTTATCGTACCCTGATAAACATAAATTGAAATTATTGGTAGAAAAAGAGTGACCAGTTTTATTCCCTGGAAAAGTAAATATTAATGAGCACGTTTGATTGTGGTCACTTATTGATTCGAAGATTTTGAGCTTTTTTTCCTCTTTTTTTTTTTTTTTTGATAGTTTGAATGGAATGATACGTAAAAATTCTCAGGAGATCCAATATATCGAGATTCCATTAAGCTATCATGCTTACGTTTGGTAAGTCAATCATGCATTAAAATAAGATCGATCTAACACAGCTTAAAATTCTGATATTTTCACGCGCTGCAGGCCAGCCGCCTATAATGAAAGCACTGTCGATCGGTTGAATTAACTGTGGTAGTGTGAAATAATATTCTGAGAAAATACCCCTTGAATGTTTTACAATCGTTATATTATCAGATCGAGATATATGCGAACATAAAGTGTTTTTTTTTTTTTGATAAACAACAATATATTCATTTGTTGATAATTGAGTATAGTACTTGACCTCTGAAACCGAATGGTCGAGTCAGAAATTGCACACTACTACTACTCCTACTGCTACTTTGGGAGCCCTAGTCTGTCTTTAGTTAATATTGTAATACTAGTGCAATTGCAATTATTGGGAATGAGTACCACGTGCCGCCTATTGATAAAGCTGCTTTTAAGCTATTAGGATAGTTCACATACATTGCAATCCCAATGTCTTTTTTTTTTTTTTTTTTACACTAGTTATAAGCTTAGTGGTGGTATACGCAACCTTGCATTGCACTAGTAAGCGTCTCACCTGCTTAGATTTGTATCATACATACCATTCCAAACGGTCGTGCTTAGAACAAGCCTAAAGATTCAATTAATTGACGACATTAGTAGAACCTAACTTACCAAATTAGCACACTAGCATCAACGTGATGGTCATGGTTGCAAATACATAAACTAAATCCCCATCAGAAACTAGAGATTGAGTGCAATTGTGGCCTAATATAACAAAATTTCATCAATTGAATTAAATAAAAAAGTGATAGTTAGGTTGACAAGGTTTTTATATGAATATTAGGCACTATGTATTTTTAAATGTAACTACCTAAACGCTCGAGCCAACTTTTTTTTTTTTAATTGAGCTGAGCTGTCCCAAAGCTTATTTTGAAAAGAATCACATTTGGGTTGAAACGGGTATTTTTTTGGTGTCTTAGGGGAAGGCTTAATTATAAACCTTTCTCCTGACGCTGTAAATAAACGCCAATGTTATTGTAGCCTAATTGTATGCGGGAACATATCAAGCGGGTGTTATTTCCAGCGCTTAAAGTAAAACTAGTGAATTCCCAATTGGGATAGTACAAAAAAAACTACCTCCCCCATTTTTGGGATATCAAAAGGAAACTTTCAATGACGTAAACAAAACACAATGGAGCTGTCACAGCGTTAAAATTCTGAAACAAACCGATCTCCCAATTAATATTGTTTGGTTGCGCTCAGGCCTCACTAGTGGTCCACTCCACGGGGACAGTTGTTACACCATAAAGCATAGCGCATTTTACCCAGTGCCGATCGGCATATCAGTCGCGCGCAGTGCGAGAAAAAACAAAAACAAAAACAAAAAAAAAAACAAAAATTAAACGCCGGGGATTGTAAACAGCTTATTTCTTTTCAGGCGGGTATAACGATTCATTCGAATGGTACCGCTCAAGTACTGCTTATCATGTCAGCCAAGCTTAACTCCGCACGACCCGTACATGGGAGCGTGGTACAACTTGCAATTAAGGGGTACGGTAGTAGTAGTGTGTGATTATTTGGTATTGGATTCTTGGTAAACACCATCACCAACCATGGTGATACAGTAATTAGCGTGAAATGCAAAAACATTTTTGTGTTTGTGAGCATGGCTTAAGATGTTCATGAATTTTTTTTCAAGCGGATGAAGGCTTTTGCAAAAAGCTATATATATACTAGTACAATGTAGTGCAATGAAGTGGCGTGCATAAATTTTTACTGTACAGATGTACCAGCTCAAATTGATGATTGGAAGGGATGCTTATTAATACAGATGCATTTAAATAAGGTCATTTATCTTAGAAGGCTTGTAAGGTGGCTTATATATTTCTAGTACGATATTATCAAGCTTCAAGTTTCAGCCCATAAACATTCAAGAATTTAAAAAGAGAGTTACGAGAGCTTGCATCTAGAACCGCAATAGCCCATATATTGGTATATAAATAGGATTGAATGGCATAGCCAAAATCAATGCATCCATATGTAAAAATTGCTTGGTGTTTGATCAGTATTGATATTGACATATAGGAAACTAAGCCACAAGAGCCCCATGAAATTATCTTAAGTATACATGAATATATTATCCAAGTTCAACTAAAATAATGTTATATTTAGGTATTGAATAGGCAGCCGGCAATGCCGGACTTCGAATGCCAATTGAGCTGCTGTGTAAGTGTACAACATGAACCTACTGATGGTTTGAATTAGTTGAGCCACATGGGATATACTATATAGCATATAGTAAAATAATTGATAGGCCATTGAGTGGATTTCTATCAACTCTATCAATGAGTAGTAGCTTCTAATAAATACAGAATATATCATTGCCTGATCAAGTTGTTACATGTGCATCAAGCGTAGAACTGTAAAACTTTGAGGTAAGTGAGAAATCATATATTTTATCGATCTAGGTTAAAATTTAAAAAATTATCATAGTTCTCCTCCATGACATTTCGTGCATATGAATTGAAGTAGCAATGCGTATTTTTTCTTTAGAAACTGGATCACCTCCGAATTATTAAAATTGCAGCATATATATATATATTGCACAGCTGAGACGGCTTAACCCGATACAATATGCTATCCTATGTGGTTTTATTTATATCTTTGTCTAATTTTAATGTTAACTTCAAGGCCCCTTGTGGTGCAAGAAAACCGTTAATACGTTTTGCTATATATTTATAATAAGCTTGATCATGGTGCGTGGTAACTGACTTGTTCCTAGAAAATATCTTCCTTATAATTCTAAACCACCTCAATTGAAACTGGTGGGATGTTATTTATAGAGTTCGTCTCATTTTCTTATTGGCGATTTTCCGGAATATAAGTTGCATATATATATATATATATGAATCTTCAGTTGCCTACAGTAATATATGCATGATTTGAATTGGCAAGAAAAATCTCAAGTCCTAAACCTTCGACAGGGTTTAGAAGACCTATCAAAATTTTAGCAAATATTGATGGCTTAATATATTTAGAATCTATATCTGGTTGGCAGGCTCTTATGGACCCCATTTTCTTAAATTCTACATGTACACTATACCCCGCCGGATCATAACGTCTACCAATTGTATATCCTAATCCAAATAATACCAAAAATCTTTTAAGTTTTTGAACTATCAAACCATTAGCATTTTATTTTTTAATGGTAAATCTGAACAAGGTTATGGTGATAAAAGCTTATCAATGCATACCCCATGTGCACATATACCATTGTGTATACATACCACTATATTGGGACATCAAAGCGTATACATATTCAATCGACTCCAAACTACTAAATCACCAGGACGATATTTAATCCATGCGTAGATAGTTACACGTGGGCTAAAAACAGCTGAAAGTTGGATATATATATATATCTACATGTTTGCGATCTAGAACAGTTTGAAAAGCCTATCAATAAATATTCTGATAGCCGGTTGTGGTAGATCTCGAAATATCGCACCGTTCAACGATGCCTGATATAATGGATATCAGCTTTTTGTTTTTGAACTATAATAACTTACATATAATCTACAGAACTATTTATGAAAAACTTCAGCTGATTAATTAACAAAAATGTGCCACGAGTACAGGATTTGTGGATTTAATACCAAATACGAAGACTACCAATAATGTTTGCTAATAATGGTTGGTTACGTAACATTAAAATACCAATGCTAATAATGGAAAAGGTAACAAGTTCAAGCCAACTATTGAAAAGTTGTACTAACCAACATTTCGAGGATTTGACATCTGTTTTATGTAAATTTAATTGATTCAAATTACAGTACCACTTCAAATAATGAAAATCAAAAAATACGTCCAATTTGTTTGGATTCATATCAACCAAAAAGTGCACAAAAATTCATAAATACTCTTATCCACCACCTACAAAGCTTTTTGTTTTAGACCAAATATTTGATAAGATATCCTCTAGAGAATAATACTATAGTACGGCTGTGCCCGGCAGATATTAAAATACAAATGGTTCCGGCACGCCGACTTAAAAAAAAAAAAGTTTCTTGCTTTTACCATAGTTCTATCAGCCTAGGTAAAAAAAAACTGTTTTCGCCCGCGTAAGACAGTATAAGACACCCCGTTGTACGCGTGAGACAGGAAATTTCTCCCAACAATCACAATATAAGCGGGGCTGGTATCTCCTGCTAAGCGATTAAAGCAAGAAAGCTATACGCCTGAAGCCTTGTTCAAGCGCTATTAGTCGGTCCGTCGGTACTTAATTATACTATGTGTCTAAGAGGTTAAATAAAATGTGGAGTTAAAAAAAAAAAAAAAAATCCATCACCAGCTTAAATATTGGGAGGAGTTCCTGTTAATTTGCGTTTCGCTCTCAAAAAAAAAAAAAAAATAACAACTATAATCCTCACATTCATTGATTTTACTCATTTCCTCTTTAATCAACCTTTTTTTTTGGATATATATTAGAACCATTAGAAATTAGTTAGCATGTCCGTTCCAAGAGCCAAACCTTGGGAGGTTTCCTCGGGCACTTCTGCAGCAGGTACGACTACTACTAACAGGAGTAAAAATACTAACAATGTAGCCGCAGGGGTCGCCCCAGAAAGTTCAACAACTACAGCATCTTCAGCAACTACTAATACTACAGCACCATCCGTACCGGAACGGCCGACATCTTTAGCATCTTCTACTAATCCATCTGCATACAACTCGACAGGATATAATAATAATATGAACGGGATGGGTAGTTCATATGGATCATACGGTATGGGAGGTATGGGAAGTATGGGGGGTATGGGAGGATATGGAAGTGGCATGGGGAGCATGTATAATGGGTATGGTTCATATTCATCGCCATATTCGAGAATGGGTATGGGAGGCATGGGTGGTGGCAGTATGTATGGTATGGGGGGTATGGGAGGCATGGGTGGCATGGGTGGTATGGGCGGTATGGGTGGTATGATGGGACAAAATGGCGATCCAAATAATTTACAAAATAGCACGCAGGCGACTTTTCAACTTATTGAGAGTATGGTTGGTGCAGTAGGTGGGTTTGCACAAATGCTGGAATCTACTTATATGGCGACCCATTCATCATTTTTTGCAATGATGAGTGTAGCGGAACAATTTGGACATTTGAAAAATTCTTTGGGGAGTATATTGGGGATTTTTGCCATCGTGAGATGGGTTAAACGATTTATTGCTAAATTGAGTGGTAAGAGTGTGCCAGCTAATAGTAAAGTGAATGCAGCAGAGTTTGCCAAATTTACCGGCAAACAACAAAAAGGAGGGACACGTCCATCTTTTAAACCATTATTGTTCTTTTTGGCAGCAGTATTTGGGTTCCCATATTTATTAGGCAAATTGATCAAAACTATTGCCCAAGCTAATAATGAAGGACGAGTGGTTGTGGGACCAGAAGGCGAAGAAACCATCGATCCATCAAGTTTAGAATTTTGTCGAGCGGTTCATGATTTTGTGCCAGAAAATGCACAAATCGAACTGGAATTGAAAAAGGGAGATTTGGTGGCAATTCTATCAAAGACTGACCCAATGGGGCAACCATCACAATGGTGGAGAGCACGAACAAGAGATGGTCGAAGTGGGTACGTTCCTTCTACATATGTTGAAGTTATCCCCCGACGATTACAAGAACAACAACAACAAAAAGTCAAACAAATTGATGATTCACCATCTGCTCCGAATCCAATGGTTCAAGAGTTTACTAATAATAATTAGTAGTTTATTTTTTTAGCATTTAATTTTTAAAAATTTGTAAAGTAGTGTTATTTAATGTATTGATGATACCTTTATTTATTTATCCAAAATTTATTATCAAAGCTCTTCAGCCGCGCTGCCTCATTTTTTTTTTTTTTAATTTTTTTTTGTGGAACAAAAATTGGGACAAAAGTTTAATATTTCAACACCCCCAATTTTTCAATCAATTGAATTAAACCTAAGAAACAGCACAAACATGACCACGTTGACAGAGTTTTCACGCAAAACTACAATCTTACCTCCACAACCAGCATCATTTTCTGCATTACAACGAGATCCAATTCGCATATATCCCGTGAAAAACTACACATTCAGCGTCAAAGAGCCCCAACTCGAAGAAGATGCCTCAGTACACGCCCGACTACAACGACTCAAAGAACAGTATATACAACATGGCATGCGCAGAAGCACCGAGGCGGTGTTTCTGGCCCATGAAGATGGACATCCATACATACTAATGCTACAAATTGGCAATGCTTTTTATAAACTTCCGGGGGATTACCTGTCTCCGGATAGTACGAAAGAGGAGTTGGAAGGATTACATGATCAATTGAATGAAAAATTCGCACCGGAGGAAAATGGCCAAGGGAGCGATGACTCGGTGAATTATGAATGGGATGTGATTGACTGTTTGTCGCAATGGTGGAGACCGAACTTTGAACCGTTGTTGTACCCGTTCATCCCGCCACATGTTACAAGACCTAAAGAATGTCGAAAACAATATTTGGTGCAGCTGCCTGGACATAAAGTGTTGGCGATTCCACGGAATTTGAAAATGATTGCCGTGCCATTATTTGAATTATATGATAATGCGGGGAGATATGGCGCACAATCGGCCAGCTTACCACTACAGTTGAGTCGGTATAATTTTGAGTTTGTTGATGAAAATGATAATGTTATCAGTAGAACTGTCGGGTTATAAATATATATATATATAAAAGTAATAAATAAATAAAAATAAATAGAAACCTATTTAACCCACCCTTGAGTGATGAAGAAATCAAAAATCTTGTTCAATTTGTTGTTGTCAATTTTCAACAATTCACTAGCAGTGTTTCGTTTCAATACCCCACCACTTCGTAATAATTCTCTAAATAATGTTTCTTTAATAGATATATATGGTTTTGGATTGATCCGCAATTGTGAACACAATACACGTTCATCCGGCGATAGTAAATGATAATCTGCCTTTTCCGAAACATCCAAATTATTAAACGAAGATTTGCCTCTATACCCCACGCCATCCGCAATCAATCTGTTTACTTTTTCTTCTGCTTCTTCATCATTATCTTCTGCCCCAGGGGATTCAATAACTGGATCTTTAGCCCAATCAATGGAATCCAACGTATGTCTACTTTGGGGCATCATAACTTGTTGCGGCACTCCGCCAATTCTCATCAACGCATTAAGTCGGGCCGCCTTATCGCGTTCGTATTTTTGAGCCGCATCCAATGTCTTGATCCCGGCCTGTCTATATTCTTGTAATTCTGCAATTCTCCTTCGGGTATAGAATTCTAATAATATGGATTCTTGGAAATCTCGATAATCTTTACCAGTCATTACTCTTGCAAATGGTCTAATTTTGTTTAATAAATCTTTTTCATCTTTAGGTCGTTTCTTTTCAGTTGCATTGTTCTTTCGATAATCCATCATGTTATGTTCCAACATTGTTCGTTTCCGCTCCGCTCGATTGGTTAATCTAGAACTATAAATATCCAAAATCGTTAGTTTGATATCCACATCCTGTTGTGAATCTTCGGGATCAAACACCATATCTTTAACAGGTCCTTCTGCATCGTTTTCATGTTCTTGTTCAAATTCTAATCGACCAGGCATATACCCTTGAACTTCATGACATGCTGGCACCGATGCAGTTGGTTTGGTCTTTGGAATTGGTAAATGTTGAACTTCATTTTTACGTTTTTCCAACCGTTGTCGTTTCCGTTCGGCAAACTCACTCGCCGTGATATTAAACCTTTTATTCATATTGGGTAATGGGTAACTCTCACTGTTTAAATATATCTTGGTATAATGTTCTTCAACTTCTTGTTTGGATCTACCACCAATATTATCTGCGATATCCTGCCAACTTCCTAACCCCTGGGTTTGGGCTCCTTCAATCAATAACAATTCTTCATCTGCACCCCAATCGATATCAAATATGGGGTATGCATGCTGTTCTACAATCATATAATCATGCCATGGTTTATGGTTACCGGAGTGACTACCTTGTGCAAAACATTGAACACATAAGTCATATTCATCACATTCTGCACATCGTATTCGCACCAAATTCGTACAATCGCACGAGCACATATCACAATGAAACCTATTTTATGTTAGTAACAGTGGGGTTGTTTTTTCTTTCATACTTTACACCCGGCTCCTCGACTTTGAGCGGGTTGGCTGTTGTGTTCTTGCGATGTATTACCGTCATGCTTCAATATGAAATGGATTATATTATTAAATAAATATAATAAATGCAATAATGGAATAGTATGTGGGGTAAAATAAAAAATAAGCTTCGTTGGCAGATGTTTCGCGTTTTTTTTAATTAATTTTCGTGGCGCGTTGTTGCTGGTGGGTGGGTTCAACAGTGTGGTGTGGCTTTTAGGTTAATCAATTTTTGGTCGATTCCATTAAAAAAAATAAAAAAAAAATAAAATAAATAAATAGTGATTTTGATTGATGTTGAAAAAAGGAACCAAAAAAAAATAGTGTCAAATTTAGTTGGGAGTGAAAATCAAAAAAAGGTAGTTAAAAAAGAAGACTTTTGGGAGATTTGAATTAAAGTTTCGGACGCCGGGAATTCTTTCTATCGGATATAAAGGAGATAGTGGAGATAAAAAGGAGTTAATAAAATATCGGAACAGCGACCTTGAAAAATCGGAGCCTCCGATATTTTTCTTTTCCAAAAAAAACTTTTTAACTTTCCTTGATGTGAAAATTTTCTTTTGGTTCCGCGCGAGATTTCAGACGTTTTTTTTCAAAAAAGGTTTTGCGCGCTACTGAAAAATAACCCACTCAATACTACTAATTTAGGTATTAATACCCTGAAAAATAACCCTAAATACTGCTTAAACCGTTGGAGGTGAAAAGAATTTCGCACTCGCGCGGTGCATTTTACTTATTCAAATGATGATAATAATAATACTCCCAAGCGCTAGGCCGCATTCTACTCAAACCAGCAGCAGGGCTGGCAGCTACCGCATAGCTGCTGCTGCGCAGGTAGGGGAGCAGCTCAGCACTATCGACATTATCACCAACTTGTCTTTTCTACCCCCCCTCGTCGTATCAAATCGCCAACACACAACACATATAATAATCAAAAATGGGTCGAGTTCGAACTAAAACCGTCAAGCGAGCTTCTAAGCAATTGATCGAAGGTTACTATCCAAAATTAACCTTGGATTTTGAAACCAACAAACGATTAGCTGATCAATTAGCACAAATCCCATCCAAACGATTACGAAATAAAATTGCTGGTTACACCACCCATTTGATGCGACGGATTCAAAAGGGTCCAGTTCGAGGTATCTCTTTCAAATTACAAGAAGAAGAACGAGAACGACGTGATCAATATGTTCCAGACGTTTCTGCTTTGGACTTGAGCCACACTGAAGGACAATTGGAAGTTGACGACACCACCGCTGCTTTGTTGAAACAATTGGGCTTTGCTCAAAACTTGCCTTTGAATGTTACTCGAGTCACTGGTAACGCTCCAGTCGACCGACGATTCCGAAAGCGAAACTAAACAAAAAACCATTAAACAAGTTAATAAAGGGTGTAATAAAAATGCTTTGTTAATAATCTTTATAAAATAACTTAATTTTTTATTATGATATTATGAAATATACAGGACAAAAGAAAAGAGGAAATATGGATTGATATTGCGTAGTAGAAATTGTAGTAATGATTGGAGATTAAAAGCTTTTGGATTCCTACTACAATAAATGTTGTGTGTAGGATTGGATAACGTAGTTTTACCAAAGCTATAGAATACCGTAAACCATCTTTTTTCTTGTTTTGTTATCGATGGTGAAATTTTCATCCACGTCGAGAGCCGCATATGCATGTATGGATGGGATTGTTATTGCGAGTACGAAATATTGTGACCTTTTATATAAACATAACGTAACTCCCATTGCTACGGATAACATGAACTGGCAATACTAGGTTAAGAAAAACGATTGTTAGCCTTTAAAGAAGGTTTTACGGATTCACGGTATCAACTTTCGATTAGTTATAAAACTTTAATGCAGTCTTGCGCGATAGGCGAAAAATATTAAGCAACCCGGTTGATGGTGGGCAATTGATAACTGAATGGGGGAAGTCCAGGTTGTCGACATGAATTTCTCTCCTAACCC
>JAJLUN010000074.1:11974-69474 GCA_030564365.1 Blastobotrys arbuscula | reverse complement strand
TTTGAATCATTAATTTGAAGTCAGAAAAAAGGACTAGAACTGAAAACAGGGCACCAATGACTACTGTGGATGGCACAATTGAACATTATTATTATTTTTTTAGTATAATTAGAACAGCTTTATGTATATTGCAAACTCAGCAGGTCTCTTTGCTACTTATTAGCGGACCTGGATAAAATAAATGATTTCTCACTCACTCTCACTCACTCACTCACGGCGTTTTCCACCTTCCATCAATTCTGGATATTATTCACCATTCAAACCTCAGCATTACACCTCACAATACATTACACCTTACAAACACTACTCTTATATGTATCACTTAGTAATAAAGATATAGTATGTTAAATATATTATGAAATTGAAAAAACGACTTTGTGAAGACCCATGGAGCGATATTGAAATTATGAGGCAGTTTGCCAGTCAAATCTGCATTTCAAAATCGAAGTTTGATAATTATAGGTGGTTTTCATCGACGGATGGAACATCGACAGTCAGAATCCGCCCCTGATTGACATCTTGAATGGCTCGATGCACTGTTATTCCTTTGAATTTACTTTATTAAAAAAACTGTCATTATACTTAGGACACTGAAAAAGAAATATACGGGATTTTCGAACGTCTAACTTGGTTCATACTGTCAAAGATGACGCAACAAAGCAGACTGACCAAGTAGCACACACCCCTAAGTTTAGCAATTGCTATATATATATATATATATTTAGCCAACAATAGCTGTAAGAGTTTACGTCCACAAACTAGCTAGAAGGCCATTGTTTTTACTTTGATAACCTAAAACTTTTTTGAAAGCTTATTGTAATAATAATAATAATAATAATAATAATATATATCTATACAACTAATTAACATTCTTTGGTCCAGTCTTGAACGCCAAAATATCATTCTTCCTAACATCGATTGTATCCTCTTCACCAACCCTATTACCATCAACACCTTCAATAAATGTTACAGGAGCATCACCCATGATAGCTCTAGCAGCGAGACCAACCGTCATACCCTTTTTTAACAAAACGCAATCTCTAAAAGTGGCCGCACCACCGAAATTATGGACGTTTTTAACAGGATAAATAGGGATTAAATTCAAAATATCCGCAGCTGCTTGTAACAATTGTACCACCCCAGTTGATCCAAATCTATACAAAACCAAATCTCTTAGTTTCTCAACTCGCTCCTTTAATTTTTCATCCATTTCTTTCAAATCGGAATCAGGTAAATCTTCTTTTGTATCGACAAATTCTGTACCAGTTTCATACACTACAAAACCTTGCTTGGCTAATTTTCTAATCAAAACTTCGCTGACAGCTGATGTCAAAACAATTTTTCTATTTGGATATCTCTTCATAATTTTAGAAACATTTTTATCAGCATCTGGATGATCCATTTTATTCAACGCTAGAACTGTTGGAAATTTCACTTCCATAAACGACTTGACTGCAGTTTCAATCTCCGAATCCTCCCATTGTTCTAGTGGCGGCAACGAAACTCTAGCCATGGCCTTGGCAACCATTTCTATATTAGCGCCATACCCGGAAAATTGATTCTGTAAAGTTTCAACTGTTGAACTTTTTGTTGATGTATGTCGCCTTTTAATTGAACCCCATCGTTCTTTTAAATTGTTAAAGACCCATTGAAAAATCTCATCTTCTAACCATTCGATATCGCCCAACGGATCATACCCTCTTGTAACTTTACCTTCTGAATCTGTAGTACCTGATACATCAACAACATGAATTAATGCATCTGCTTTTCGCAGCGAATCCAAAAATCTAACCCCTCTACCTTGACCTTTATTGGCTCCTGGTACCAACCCAGCTACATCTAATAACATGATTGGAACATGCCGGCGACCATTTGTGCACCACCCATAGTTTGGTTTGCATGTATCTTGCTTGTTATATCTTGAACAAGCACAGTCTACTTGTAGATATCCAGTTGCTTTATTTGGATCAATAGTTGTGAAAGGGAATGATCCAACCTTGGCGTCTGCGTCGGTTAAACCTAATTGTTAGTTTGTTTGTTTTTTTCAAAAAAAAAAAAATTAATTTAATTCTATTCAATGTGAACATACTGTTAAGTCTAGAACTGTTAGCATTATTAACAAGATGGAAAATTGCACATACGTTGTGGATTTCCCACTAGATGGTTTGCCTACAATACCAATCAATGGTGGTGCCATTTTCCGTTGAAATATTTTGTGGTGATGTCAAAAAAGAAACCCGCAAATTTTTTCAACGGTCCTCTCATAACCGGGGGGCCCGTTAATATCCAATTATCTACGAATTTGTTTAAAATTTGAATAAAAAATGAATGAGGTGATATTAATCCTATTTTACATTGATATATTGTGAGAAAGATCAATATTAGTTAGCCACTATTGCAGATTTCATTTACAAGTGTTACAACGGTTTACCCTACTGTCTTTGTTGTAGACTTTCTACGGCTTTTCTATAATTGTAACGCGCCGGAGAGGTCCCGCTTGATTGAATTATTTAACTGGCTGAATGTTATCCCAACAAAATTAGGGATCGGTATCCACCGACGACAACCAAACTCACCATCATAACAGACTTATAATCAACCCATTGAACAAAAATAAAGATGTGTCACCTACATTCAATCATTGCTCCATCAATCCTATCGGGTATGTTCTTTAATTATTATTAGACTCTAACAATATAGGCGACTTTGGCAATTTGGGAGAAGATTCCAAGCGAATTGTTGATAGTGGTGCCGATTGGTTACATGTTGATGTTATGGACGGTCATTTCGTACCAAACATTTCATTTGGTCCAATGGTTATCAAAGGTTTGCGGGACAAGTTACCAAAAGAAAAAGCATTTTTCGATTGTCACATGATGGTGTCTAATCCTTTACAATGGATTGAACCTGTTGCACAAGCTGGTGGTAATTCATATACTTTCCATTATGAAGCCACTGATGAACCTGAAAAAGTTATTGACAAGATTCGAGAATCTGGTATGAAAGTTGGGTTATCAATCAAACCTGGTACTCCAGTTGATGTGTTGTTCCCATTAGCCGATAAAATTGATATGGCATTGGTTATGACCGTTGAACCGGGGTTTGGTGGTCAAAAGTTTATGCAGGATATGATGCCAAAGGTTCAAATGCTAAGAGAAAAATATCCACACTTGAACATTCAAGTTGACGGCGGGTTGGGTCCAGATAATGTTGGCACTGCTGCTGATGCTGGTGCCAACGTGATTGTTGCTGGCACATCAGTGTATAAGGCAAAAGACCCTAAGGAAGTCATTGAGCAGTTAAGAACTTCAGTTGATTCTGCTCGGAAAGCTAGCAAGTAAAAGTGTATTAAATATATATATATATATATATCTGAATATTTTGAGTCTAGTTAAAGTCCGGAATATCTTGCCGTAATAAATACGTTCAACGTTGTACTAAATCATATTAATGTCTCAAAAAAAAACTTAGGGGGTCGTTACGATTCAGAAAAATAAAACAAAAATAAAAATAACACCTTAATTCATAAGGTACATTCATATGTATATCTGATATTAAGAACCAAACCTGTAAAAGAATATTGGTACTAGAAAAAAAAAAAAGAGAAAACTCTACCATCGATATCCGATTGAACAAACAATCTTTTGGGTTCATCAAAGCCAAGCCCCTCAAACAACTTTAAGATTTGTACATTTGGCTTCTTTTTTTGAAAAAAAAAAAAAAAAAACTAAAGCTCAAGATATGTTGGTTTTCCATAACCCGGCCTCCTTAAATTAAAAAGATCTGTTGATGAATACGTCCGCGGGATGAGTTAAGTGCGAGATCTCCAGCTGTTGGCGATCGCGAGGTTTAGGATTTTGATCTCAACGAATTTAACTCACACATTATAATATGGGCTCGTGCGCACCAGCACCAACAATACTTTGGCTTGTGTGCACCCTTAAAATTTTTTATTCAAAAACCAAATGAAACCGTCCTGTCTCGCATATATTTATGCAAATGCAATAATTATTTTTTTAATTATTGATAAATTTGATGCACTAAGCTGAATTTATCAAGTTGGTTTCCTAAAATTGCATGTTTGTAAAAGGTATTAATGCATGGCTAACAGCAGCTTGAAAGCAGCTTTATATCACAATTGTATCGGTTTTTTCGTAACCTAGTTTAGAAACTATACACTTTCCAATCTTTTTTTTTTTTTCTCTTAATTCTCTTCTCCTCTTCGATCTCAAAAAATAATAATAATAAATAGTAGTATTATTTATTTTTCCTTTCTTTCTTACTCTGATCAATTATAAAATAAACTTTTTTGCTTGTAAATTTAATAAGGTACGAATTATTCAAATATTATGTCGAAACATTCAAGTGGCTCCGACTATTTCGACGTACGAGCTTCTGCTTCAACCATCAACAGTACTAGTTCATTGGCAACTTCAGTCTCATCATATAGTAATTATAAATCGCCGCTCGCGACTGCAACATCGACTCCTCAATCCCCCAATTCTACTGGTACTACTACGGCTGGCCAAAATAACAATAATATTTATATTTATAATAATACTGCAGGAAGCAGCAGTAATAGTAGCTCGCCATACTCCACTCCACCAACAAATTCTCAACCTTTTCACAACCACACCAAATCTCAATCTGGCAAATTTAGAGTTTCAAATACCACCATGGCTTCAGAAAAAATGAGAGCACGTCATCCATCGTCGGGCTCAAACCCAAATACCCAACAATCATCGTCATCTCACCCACAGAACCACAATCATCGACAGAGTCAACAGGATAATAGAAAATTAAGTCAAATAAGTTCAACAAGTAGTAACAACAGTAGTATATCCCGTCAACAACAACAACAACAACAACAACCAACAGGAACAGCAGCCATAACAAAGGTATCAAATCGATCGGGAGAATTATGGTCGACATTTAATCATTTCTCTACTAATACAAAGCCACGAGATTCATTAATTTATGCACTAACTCGAAAAGAAGCATGGATGCAGTACAATAAGGCAAATGTTCCAGGCAAAAATATGGATATTATTGAATTATGGACAATTATGTCACTAAGGTTTACACTAAAAAATCAACTACTGTTTTCACCTCAAAGCAAACAATTATCTCAAGGAAATAAAAAAGTTTTGGATATTCATGGTATTTTCAAAGCTCCCTGGGGTTGGCAAGTTGCAATGGATAACCCTAATGCCACCGTGTATGGGTATCAATTCGATCATGCTGGAATGGCACAGAATGCATTGAAAGATGGTCCATCAAATTATGTTACAGTTGTGGGGGATTCACTGTTATCACTGCCATTTGAAGATGATTTTTTCGATGTTGTTACATGTAAAAGTTTATGGTATTTTTTACAAATTGGGCAATGGCACGATGTATTGAAAGAGATTTACAGAGTAATAAAACCCGGGGGTGCAATTGAAGTAGTAGTATGCGATTATGATGTTTTGAATCGAAGCACAGCAGATGAATATTGGTGGAACAGATTATTAGAAGGGGTGTCAAAGAGAAATATTGATCCTTACCCTACTGCATACACCCCAAAACGTTTAAATTCAGTGGGGTTCAGTGATGTATACCGAGCTATGATTGCATTACCGAAGGGCTGGCCCGGCCAAATGGGCCACTTGACAGACTTTATGTCAATGTACTATTCAGACTCCATGTTTTCATATTTTGCAGACTTATCATCAGAAGAGATGAGTATGTTTAGAGCTCAGTTAAATAAACCTGATGGTGCGGATTCATTTACTGCTAGTACGGTTACGTTATGCTACGGTACTAAACCTATAAATTAATATACTTTTTTTTTTTTTTTTTCTTGTCTCTTTTTTTTGTATTATTTATTACGGAAGAGTGAAATGTTTTACGATATAATGAAATGATAATAATAGTTGAAAGATAATCCTGTATAAAAATTAATGAAATATATAGCTTTAAGAAAGAAAAAAATTATAATAATAATGACAAAATTTAGTAGAACATGGTTGCTAATACAATATTATTAAGTTAAATAGGATTATTTAACCAGAAAATATAATTGTATTAATCGTTATATTCTTGAACAACGGTCCCGCCGTTGACATAAGAAACTTTGTTTCTTGGTTTATACTGCACTCCTCTTCGGTTAGCTCCATGAGATCGTTTGTTGTGAATCTTATCACCAGAACCATCATCATAAGCATAAGAACCATCATCATAAGCATAAGAACCATCATCATAAGAATAAGAACCATCATTGTAGCTACCAGAGCCGCTTGAATTGTCATCATAAGAACCATCATCATAATTATAAGAATTAGTACCAGTTTGAGTTGGAGAAGAGGCGCTACTGTCTACGCTTGAACTGGTTGGAGTTCCAGAACTACTTGATCCACCTGCAGTAGTATCGTTGCCACCATTTGCACCCTCGACAGATGAAGCGTCATGACCTCCACCCTTACAAGAAGTAGTATATTCAGATGGGTCACCATCATATTGTACATCATCACCTGGGTCTGGGTACTTCATGTCAGAACCTTCTGGAATGGTGCAGGTCCCTGGTAAGTTGGCAACAAACATATCCGGAGCATCAAATTTAGTGCTATTACCAGAATCATTCGCAATATCAACCCAAGCACAGTTCTGATAAAACTCTCGGTTACCAATGTTGTTGTTCCAAGACCAGCTCAAAAGAGCTTGTCCACCTGGCGCGTTATTTGGAATGGTGAAGTCATACTTCATTGGGATGGGACATCCCCCAATAATGCTCTTGATGACCTTGAATGTTTTCCCTTGATCATATGATAATGACACCTGGCAGGACCCTCCATTGTGTGTGGTACTACCTTCCAACTGCAATTTATAGGAAGAGCCAGCTTTATATTCAGCAGTTGATTGTGCCGGTTCGTCCAAGTACCCTTTACATGGGAATTCACCAGGACCCAATGGATTTTTCATTTCATAGTCTTGGGAACCACTGTCGTAAAATTTGTTGAATTGGGATTTAATAGGAGCCGGCTCCTTCATTTCAATATGGGCTAAAGCAGTAGAAGCTAATAATGCAATTGGAAACAACATATTGTTTTTTGTTTTTTTTTTCTTCAAGTGTCTCAAAAAAAGTGATGAATAGAATGAAATAAATTAGAGAAGAAGCAGTTGTTAGAAAGATAAAGTAGAAAAAGTATAAGATAGAAAAAGTATAAGATAAAAAATGCAAAAGTATGAAAATATAAAAATGAAGATAAATATATAACTATATATATATATAAATTGTTGTTTTTTTATTTCCTTCTTGGTTTTTGTTGATAAATGTTGATCGTTTGTTGATGAAAAAAAGTTTAGATCCAGATTTGTGGATTTGATCGAGTTGTATCATAGTTTTTAAAACCTACCATAGTTATAGTTTATTATTAGCAACATGTATATAGGATTTCTAATTTGGTTATTTTACTGACTAGCTCAACGCCTCTAATCGTTCGATCTAGGTTAAAGGAAAAGTCTAAAATAGTTTATAGTTGCGATTCAATTACAGATCAGAGCTTCATTTTCAAGCTATAATTATCTGGTGATGATGGTAAAAAAGTCGGATCGTTTTAAAATTTAAGTTATTTCATACATAAAACCTCTGATGTCAACTGATACTTTATAATGATTCCAAAGGTTGTGATTTCATAAAAAGGACAGGAAAGCGTGATGGCCATTGTCTCGATCGTCTTAATTTACGCTGCATAAACCTTTTTTTGTTGTTTTTTTGTTTTGTTTTGTTTTTTCAACGCACGAGCCCCCCCGATCTTACCCCAAAAGCGGTTATTGGCCTGACCAGCCGTAAATAAAATCTGAGATTTTCCTGCAAAACATGTGCCTAAGCGATCGAGTAAATTTTTTTAGACAGTGAGGCTGATCCCCCTTCCCCCCGTGTTCATGCGGGCGCGCAAATTAACAAACTTTGTAAATTAAATACAACAAAAGCCGGGAATAAAAAAAAAATATTTCCAAATTGGTGTGCGTGAGGTAGGGTCCTACACCTGACTAGCCGAGAAATGATCTACGTATAAGCTTATACTAAAATACATGTATGTGGCTTAAGCTTAAAACTATCGTCAGGTCTACTCATCACCAGAAGGCCATTTGCTTTCTTTTGTTCCACCATATTAAAAAAAAAAACTTTATGAGGAATAGACTTTTCAACTTAGCTATACGATCAGATCTTTTTGGAAACGTCTTATTTGCTATATGAATGTATACGTGGCGATTTACAAGTACCGTGAAAGAAGACGACTGATCAACAGTTGAAAATTAAAAAATAAAAGGGCTGGCAATATACTCGACATGACGTTTTTCGCAATCAATACGTCAGGCACCATAGTTGGTTGACTGAATCAGAAAAAACGTAGAATGGACTATTTTTTTTTCTTTTTTTTTTTTTTAATGACTATATTGGTTGCAGAATAGCTCATAATGCAAATAGGACAAACAATAAGTTAATATAGATCGGTGGTATAGCTGGTTTTCAGAAGCTTGAGTATGTACCTATGTCACGGTAAGATAGGCTTATCATATGGTTACACATGAGGAACTACTGCACGCATCATTTTACAACCAAGATCCTCACGTATCAGACGAAAACTAAGTTACTCAAGGTAGTTAGTGTTCAAGGTATATATCTACTTACCTATATCAGTAAAATGAGGCAACAGAGATTGACAAAAAATTTGTTCATGTTATTATAATATACATAATAATTGTACACGTTTCATTTCTAGTTTATCAAACGTTTAGTGTAAATTTATACGGCGAAGAAATGGAAGATCCTTAAAAGCTGGATCATATGTAAAAGCTAATAGTGTCAAGGAATTTTATATATTGAACCACCAAGGCTATTTTGGATATACTCGACTACACTATGTATTAGTATTGTGACCGATAAACTTATCATGAAGTCATGTACTGAGACCATATTTCCTTAGATAAAAGCAGTATTACCTGTATTAAACCAGTACATGTGGTATCATATCTTATCTTTTAATACGAGACTCTAGACTGCTAATGATGGCTTAATACACCTATATATCTCATCCTACTAAACTGTAAAACAATGGGTAACATATCAGTAAAGAAACCAATTATAAGCGCTCTGCTCATTAATGAAACAGTCTTATTTTAAATGCTAATTGTGATAATAAAACAACTCTTTGGTCAATATACTGCAATGCAGAAGTTAACCCTCTGTGAGTAATCACATCCGTCATTGTATTTATGATCCAGAATAATTAGCTAGCGAATTTCTGATATACTAAATTAGTGGTATATATATCATCAAATTTTTTTTTCCGCTGTACAACAATATATTACACGGCATCATTTAATCTAGGGCTTGGGTGCAAATAGTAACTACTATAGCCAAACAATACGAGACACTTGCGGCTAAATCGGCCATAAATGCCCGTTTGATTGTTTTATTTTCGATGTCCATCTCTATTGTTATAACGTTCTGTTACTATCACAACCGGCAGTATGATGCAATTCTATCCTAAATAAACTGTATCAAAGCGATAATAAAATTTAAAAGGTGCAGTGGGAGTTAGAATTATGATTCTATACATATGGCATATTTGCAAATAACCTGGCTCTACATATATACGAGTAAAATGTTTTTTTTTTTTTGAACACCTGGCATCCTATGAGAACTTACTATACCTCATGAATTCATTCTTTACTGCACAATTTTGACCAATAACCAATCAATTTCCTCCTTCCACTTTTTATATGCCGACTAACCAACCTCTCACTTCAGCTGAGATACAAGATGACTGACTTTTTATGATTTGATATTTTCCTGCTGAAACCATTGATCCGTTCATATTTCCGGATGGCTCTGTAGTTATAATTATAACCAAGTCAATTCAGGTTATTGTAAGCTGAATTATAACACCCCTTAATTAGACGCTCTTGAGGTACCGACATTAGTCCGATCAACCGGTGTCCCGGTTGCCCGTAGCAGCGATTCAAAAACGGCACTTAAAAGAGAACGACGTGGAAAAATAATAATCTAACTAAGCATAGCGCCGTGGGTTTTTTACTACTTGCAAAGCCGGGCACGCAATATCATCTACGGCTTTCACTATTTCACCTCTCTCTCTCTCTCTCTCTCCAAGGGCCTTTTTTTTTTTTTATACACAACAACGTGTAAACATAAGATTACATGTCTGCATTAATATTATTTTCCAATCAGAACTCCCAATTGATCAATCAGCCTACTTTTCCAGCAAAGGTTGTCTGCGGTTAATTATGTGTGCCCCCTCCGCGCTGGTCAATATAAATAAGGGAAAAAATATATAAAAAAAACGAGTGAAAATTCCAATTCATGCTTCGTAACATATCACAACAAATTTTAAAAATGGGCTATACTGTTAGACAAGTCGGTAAACCAGCAACCTCCTCATACGCTGCCTATATTCAAGATGGGTCTGGCAAAATCGTTTCTCCATTCCACGATATCCCATTGAAGAATGGTGAAGACTTCAACATGGTTGTCGAAGTTCCACGATGGACCAACGCCAAATTGGAAATCTCAAAAGATTTGAAATTTAACCCAATCGTTCAAGATGTCAAGAAGGGCAAATTGAGATACGTCGCCAATTTGTTCCCTTTCAAGGGTTATCAACACAACTATGGTGCTTTCCCTCAAACTTGGGAAAACCCAAAACACAAGGATGCTGATACTGGTTATTTCGGTGATCAAGATCCAGTTGATGTTTGTGACATTTCTCAATACGTTTCAAAGGTTGGTGATGTCAAACCAGTCAAAGTTTTGGGTTGTTTGGCTATGTTGGATGAAGGTGAAACTGATTGGAAGGTCATTGCCATTGATGTCAGAGACCCATTGGCTAAAGAAATGAACGACATTGAAGATGTCGAAAAGCATATGCCAGGTTTGTTAACCGCTACCCACGATTGGTTCCGAGATTATAAGGTCCCAGATGGCAAACCACGAAATGAATTTGCTTTCAACGGTGAATTCAAGAACCGAGAATATGCCTTGAAGGTTATTAAACAATGCGGCCAAGAATGGAAGGACTTGATTGATGGTAAAACCGAAGATAAGGAAATCCACTTGGCTACTACCACTTTGGAAAATGCTGCCTCTTATGATGCTAAGCACGGTGAAGAAATCGAAAAAGGTGTTGTTATCGCTGACGAAGAAGAACCATTGGGTGATCAAAAATGGTACTATGTTAGCAAAATGTAAAGTTTTATTATAACATTTTAACTGTAAGTTTTTTTTTTGAAGAATATGAACCATGTATATATATATAAATGTTCAAAATAAATCGCACTGTTAGCAGCTCTGCACATATATGCATACATGCTAGCCTGGCCGCGCAAGCCAAGTTTAAATTTATCCCAAGCCGCGAATTAAATAAATTTTAACTATTTATCTAAAGTGGTACAATTTGAGCCTCATTCAATATTTTTATTGGTGAAATTTTATCTCCAAAAATAAAAACGACAATAGATAAAAAATGCTACTTAGGAGGTCGATTCGGCCGATTAGGTCAAATAAACCATGGAAATGTACATTTCGTTCATTACATAAAACTCGGCTAATCAGACAAAGTGACTTTATCAAGATCTCTACAGAAATGGATGAACGAAAGCTAAAATACAACTCGGCCACCTATGTTGATCCACAAGTGATCCAGAAAAACAAAATCCATATAGGTATAGAATCATACGAAGTGGAATCACATTGGCATTCTTTACCCTTTGAGGTTGGTGATTTGGTAGAAGGCCGACGACAGGGCTTGGCGGTAATTCTAACTCCACCAGATGATGAGGGTAAGATAAAAGTTTGTTCGGCCAACGGTGCGTTGAGCGAGGTCAAAGCCAAAGATTTAGTTCTACGATTAGGGAAGCTTGCATCACCGGAATTGGTTGAAAATTGTGTAAAAAAGTTGGAAAATGAAGATAGACAAGTGGTGGCCACTTTAGTAAGAACTGAATTGTGTAGACCAATGAGACGATTTTTACAAAAAAGTTATGATACAAGTAATAAAGTACAGCCTATTTTGAAAAGATGGGTTACTGGAGAAATTAAATCACAAAATATAGCCTTATTTGAATTAGCATCAAGAATCCAACATGATTTAAAGTACGGCGTTAGCGATATAGCATTGACGAATGAAGGTGAAGAAGACTTTGATAATACAGTCAGTGTGGCAGCGGTTAATTCTAGATTCCCACCAGAATTTGACCTACAAGTTGATGGTCATTTATTATATTCAGTTTATAAGCTATTAACTGTTGTATATTATTCGGACGTTTTGGTAGATGAGCGAGCTAATTTGGTGACAGTTATATCAGGTAGTATGAAAAAGTCCAATGATAAACCATTGAAAGCAAGAAATGGCAATCAGGTACTAGCAAAACGATATGCAGTTAACGATTATAGTTTTAATGATTCTATTCTACAAAGTGAAGCTATTGCATATTTGAAAAAGTGGAAAATGTTTAAAAAAGAAGGAGTTGAAAAATTGGATTCAGCTGTTGCAATGGGGGAGTTGAGCAAAATTCTGGCATCTGGCCATGGGCCATATTTTGGCAAACAAAAGTTGAATTTTTTGCATGATAGTGATGTTATAACAGTTCCGAAAGAGGCTCAACAATTCGACGTATCAGCGGAGATCCGAGATGATTTTGAGGATACAATATATTGTATTGATGCAGAAGATGCCGGCGAAATTGACGATGGGATAAGCGTAGAGAAGGTCAATGATGATATTTATAAATTTGGTGTCCATATAGCTGATCCAGTGTCGTCATTGAAATATGATATATCATACATGGCACAGGCTTTTAAGCAGACATCAACTGCATACCTGCCTGCTGGGGCATTACCTATTTTTGATCAACATTTTACATCTGAATTTGGTATGGTTCCGGGTGAAAAACGAAGATGTATATCTTTTTTGTTTGAAATTAATATTAAAACTAACAATGTTACTATGACGGACTGTAAACCGCACTGGGCTAAAAAAGTTAAACAAATTACTTATAACGAGGTTGATACTTTGGTTGGGAACCAATCTAATAGAGATATTCAACAGTTATATACAATTTCCAAGAAACTGAATGAGACGAGAAGACAGAATGGGTCGATTAATTTGGAAATACCTCAAACCAAAGTGAAATTTGATAAAAGTAGTAATAGCATTACAATTGAAGAAGAAAAAATGAGCGAATCTAGGAAATTGGTTGAAGAAATGATGGTTAATGCCAACCATTATGTTGCTGAATATTGTAAAAAAAATGAAATTCCAACCTTATTTAGAAGCCAAGGGCTTCATTTTGCCAATAGCCCAGGGGCACCAAAAGTTTCTGGCGATCTATCAATCGCAGACTCCTTTGCATTGTTAAAAAGGTTAAATTCTGCTTCGTTAGTACTAAAGCCACTACCGCATCAATCATTAGGGTTAACCAGTTATTTACACACCACTTCCCCATTGCGAAGGTTCCAGGATTTATTAGTTCATTGGCAATTACATTCTTTTTGGAACAAAAAAAGTGGTTTATTCACACAAAATCAAATAGGAGCCATGGGTTGTAAAATTGAGTCAATTCAAAAAGTTATCCAAAAAGCACAAAGGGACTCCAAAAATTACTGGACTCTACGTAAGATCAAAGATGATGTTACCAAAAAATTGAATTTTGACTGCTTCATTACAAGGGAACCAAAAAATGGTGTTGCGTTTGTTTATTGCAAAAATTATGGGGTTGAAGCAGAAGTAGAAGATATCAACCCACATCCAGCATTTTTTGTCGGAGCCAAGATCAAGTGCGGGTTAAAAAAAGTAGATCCTGAGACTTTGACTTTAAAACTGAGTTTTAAAATGATGGGTTAGCCTGTTTAACCTTGTTTATCAATCCTTTTTTTTTTTTTTTGCACATAATTTTGTTGTATTTTGTATTCTAGATTAGATCTGAGGTGTTGTTCTCGATCGTTTGTACATACTTTTAAGTTATTTATCGATTTATATATATATATGATATTCTATTTTTTTTATTCTTATTTTATTACTCGGCTATCCGATATCACACAGAAAATCCGGACGCGTGTCTTTTTGAAATCTAGGAGTATATCTTTTTTTTTGTTTTTTTTGTTTCAACACCTAAACAATTGATACATTTACTATCGACAAAAAAATGATATTCCTGTTAGTCGCATTGAGTGTGGCTCTTTGCACCCATGCCACTACACCAGTGGTTATTGATTTGCAAAGTAATTGGAAATCACCTCCCTTTGAAGTTTCGGTACTGTAAGTTCAAAAAATGTTTTTTAAAGTTATCAAAACTAATCATATAGTGAAGCAATTGCTGGGGAAAACAGCACAGCATTTTATCCAATGTTGTCAGCATATGTCGCCCTAAACGAAGCACAAGGTCGACAATCTGACGAGAAATATAGAAAAGAATTAATCAACCATGCATTGGATACCAATTTTTTGTCTGGAAACCAAGTGGAATATGTTGATTTGGCCTTGGCCATGCATAAGCATTCCGCAGCTATCCAAGCATATTATCAATACTATGATTCAACAGTTAGTAAGAATTGTGAAAATGTTTTTGTTTATAATGGTAAAGTTTCGTGCGATAAGGATTCAGTGTTTGCATTGGAAACTAACAGTGGCCGAGATATTGAGATCTTACCAACTGATCGAGTGTTGGGTGATAATGCTGAAGCGCCGGTAGCTATTTTGTATGCTGACATCACTAGTGAGAGTTTCCCACAATTCCATTCTCATTTAGTCTCTTCAGCTATAAATGGCAAAATTCAATATATTGTACGGTGGAAGCCATCGAAGAACAAAACTAAGGAAAATTTAGTTGGGTATGGGATGGAAATGTCATTGAAGCGTACTGATTATATTGTAATTGATGATCGGAAAACTTCCAAAAAAGAAAAGAAAGAAGAAAAAGTTACTGAAACTAATGAAATTTCTAAAGATGAACTGGAAAAGTTGGGTTTACGAGCATCAAGCTTTATTATGAATGGCAAAAACAAATTTGAGACTTTGGTGAACGTATCATTAGATTTCCCAAATCATCTTGATATTGTTTCAAAAGTTGAACCAAATGATGGAATTAGCGAAGATTTGGAGGAAAACTCAAAAGAAATTCAAGCAGGTCAAAATGCAATGCTGATTAACGGTGCACAAGCTTTTGATACAGACACCAGTGTCTTTGCATTGTTGAATCGAATTAATACCGAACGAGAATACATTGGACAACTAAAAGAGTTTGGGCTAACAACACAAGAATCTGCCGAAATCATTCGAGAAAATTATATTGGTAATCTCAACCCTTCAGATATTCGGTATGACTATCGAACTCCTGGGCTGGTGTGGTTGAATGATCTGGCATTGGATGCCAAGTATAAAGAATTCCCAGACGATATTGAATTATTCTTGAATAAAGATTTCCCGGGCCAATTTTACCCCATTCGACATAATTCAGCGTCTGTAGTTATTGCAGCAGACTTGAGCGCTCCAGAACATATGGCATTATTAGGTCAAGCATACACAGTTATGCAACGTGGAATCCCAGTTCAATTTGGTTTAGTTCCATTGACTAATACTTATGAAGGTAAACTAGTTGCCAAGGATATTGCTTGGTTGAATGAAAATGATAAAGCTGGTGACATTAATAAATACATTGTTAGTTTGTTAACTGGGGAAGAACGTTCTAAAGCCTTCAAATCAATTTTGGGGGAAAAGAAAGATGTTTCAACTTTAGATGTGGATTCTATTGTTAATAAAACTGATGAATGGATTAAAAATTTTGATCTGGAACCAGGAATGCCAATGATTTTGGCTAATGGGCACCCAATCAATCCATCAAGACAATGGTTGATGGATGTTACATCTGTATTAGGTGATGATTTGGATAATATCCGAGAAATTGTCAAGAAGGGAGCTTCAAATTCAAATCCAATTAGGGATCAATTGTTGGAAAATTCCCACAAAAAGAGGAATACTTTAATTACTCCTTCCGATTCAGATGACTTTGTTTATATTGATACGAAACCTTTGGAACTGGCTGGTTTTATTAACGTTGAGTTCGGTGACAATGGGATGTTTTATTTAACGGCCGACTTTGCAGCAACGGAATCAATTGACCAATTAATTGAATTGTTAAATTTTGTTCAAGTTTCAAAATCTCGACTATCTATTATCCCTGTTATTGATGCTGAAAATAAGAATACTAATCTACGACAAAAGAAGAGAAAACAAACAGTTGATTTATTACAATCTATTACCACAGAAAATGTAGAATCATTTATCAAAGGGCTAGAAGCATTAAAGGTTTATCAAAAGACTAAAAAATCAACTGATGAAGATTTCATGTCAGAAATTAACTGGAATTCCGATTTCACTCCAAAATCTGAAGAAATCGATGAAACCTTGGCCGATCGGCTATCGCTTGTTTTGGACACTAAATTATTGTCAACCAATATCGTGGTAGGTGGTCGAGTTGTTAAAACTGGTTCAAGAGTGTTAAATAATGAAGATTTGGAAATGTTGTTCAACCATGAAATGCCAAGATTTAAATCAATTATTGAAGGTGCTTCCAAATACAATGATAAGCTAACCACTCAGCAAAAAGATTTGTTAGTTAGTAGATATACCAAAACATTTCACATGGATGGATTGGGTGATTTCTTTTTGGCATCTGCGTCACCAAGATTGACCCCATCCTGGGCTGGTAACAATACTTTAATTACTACAGGTAATAAGAAGGGGGCAATTGTTGTTACTGCGTTGATTGACCCATTAAGTGAACGAGGACAACAGTTGATTAGCTATTTGCAACTTTTATCCGATTTGGATGATGTATTGTTGAACGTTTACTTGAACCCTGTCTCTAAGTTGGAAGAAATGCCATTGAAACGGTTTTACCGAGGATGCATGCCATCTAAGGCTACTTTTAATGATGAAGGTGCTAGGATCGAAGATAAAGTTACATTTAACACAGTTGATCAAAATACTTTATATAATTTGGAGATTCATACTCCAAATGCTTGGCTAGTTGATCCAGAAACGTCTAGCTACGATTTGGAAAACTTGATTCTGAATACAGTCTCTGAGGATGAAATGCGAGCCACGTATGAATTAAGAAATATCATGTTGGAAGGTCATGCCTTGGATAAAACTTTGAATCAAGCGCCACGAGGGTTGGCATTGGAACTAGGTACCAGTGAAAACCCAGCAGTTTCTGATACAAGTGTCATGGCCAATTTGGGATACTTTCAATTCCAAGCTAACCCTGGGTTATGGAAATTAAAGCTGCGTGAAGGTAGATCCTCTGATGTTTTCAAATTATCTAATGTTGGTATGAGCTTTGAATCTAAAGGAGTTAATAATGATAAAATTTGGATGGATGATATGAGCGGTACTGTAATTTACCCAAAGGTTGTTCGAAATAAGGGCCAACAACAGACAGATGTATTGGACAATACCAACAAACAGTCCCTATTTAGTTGGAAGAAAAAATCTGATGCAAAAAAACAGGCGGATATTAACATTTTCACGGTCGCATCTGGTCATTTATACGAACGATTTTTGAGCATCATGACTGCTAGTGTTATGAAGCACACTGATCATACTGTTAAATTTTGGTTAATTGAACAATTCTTATCACCAAGTTTCAAAAAGTTCTTGCCACATTTGGCGGAAAAATATAACTTTGAATATGAATTAGTTACTTATAAATGGCCACATTGGTTGCGATCTCAACGAGAAAAGCAAAGAACTATTTGGGGTTATAAGATTTTATTCTTGGATGTGTTGTTCCCCCAATCTTTGGATAAAGTTATCTTTGTTGACGCCGATCAAATTGTTCGGACTGATTTGAAAGATTTGGTGGATTTGGATTTGGAAGGTGCTCCTTATGGTTACACTCCAATGTGTGATTCACGAGAGGAAATGGAAGGGTTCCGATTCTGGAAACAGGGATATTGGAAGAACTTGCTAGGCAAAAAACTCAAGTATCATATTAGTGCATTGTATGTGATTGATTTGAACAAGTTTAGACAAATGGCTGCCGGGGATCGAATCCGAGCTCACTATCAACAGTTGAGTGCTGATCCAAATTCTTTGAGTAATTTGGATCAAGATTTGCCGAACAATTTGCAAAATGAAATTCCAATTTTCTCATTGCCTCAAGATTGGCTGTGGTGTGAAACTTGGTGCAGCGATGAAAGTTTGAAATCCGCCAAAACTATTGATTTGTGTAATAATCCATTGACCAAGGAGCCAAAATTGGATAGAGCTAGACGACAAATTCCAGAATGGGTTGATTATGATAATGCTATTGCTGAATTACAACATGAATTTGAAAAATTGGATTCAAATGATTCAGAAGAAAAAAATGAAGATGAATATGAAAATAGTGATGCCGAAGTTGAAGAAGATCACGATGAGTTGTAGTTAAAAAGGGCAGATGGTCCAAGGGTCCAAGCGATTGGTTTTGGAAGGCGGGTGCGGCTGACCGGTCTCCTGAAGACGGGGAGGAGTGTGAGGTGCACAACTATTTTCTATTCATCCATTATAAAGTATTACAATATTTTTATAAATAGAGGTTATTTTCATTTAAAATTACAATATTTATAAATATATAATATTACAGGTAGAAATTTTTTTATTAAATTATTAGTATACTAAAAGATTTTGTTCAAAACGTTGGAAACTTTAGCGTCAGTTTTGACTGGTTTAGATTCATCAGTTCTCTTATCCTCCGTCTTTCGCTGTTTAAAAACTCGTCTAACAGCATCGTCTTTAGTTCCTCTCTTTAGCTGGATCTTGTCAATCATCTTGGATTGTTCAACATTTTCAATATACATCTTATTTTCTCTAGTAGCTTGAGCGATTTCATGGCGTAATTTCTCTCGTCTTTCTTGTGCTTCTTTAGTAATCTGTTCAGTCAAGTCTGACCATTTGAATTTATGCAGGTACTTGATACTTAAGATATCATCGTGATAAAATGAGTTTTTCTTCCCTCCAAGAGCTCGACCATTTAATGTGTCTGCGGCAAGTTTGGCATTTTTTTTTTTGGTAAATTCAGCCCACCCTTCAGTATAATTCATCTTTTTATTACCACCGTATTTTTTCCGTTTCGCCCGAATAGATGGGTCTTCAGGTGATAAAAAGATTCGATCTACTGAGCCAAATCTTGATAAAATATGGCGCATCTTTTCTGGTTTCATGAATGGTGGGATTCGAGAAATGTAAACTACACCTGTCTTGCGAAGTTCTTTCTGTTTGTCTTCTAGTTGTTTTTTTGTAATAGTTTTCACTTTATTCGGTTGGTTAGTTTCGTCATCTATATTTTCTAATTCATCTTCAACTTCATCTTCATCTTCATCTTCATCTTCATCGTCATCGTCATCCTCACTTGCCTCATTATCAACTAAATTTGCAACTTTGCTCTCCTCCATCTCATTTTCACTGCTATATTCATTTTCAGATTCATCTTCTGAACCTCGAGCATCGAAAAAATCACTTGCATTACTTCGTTTCATTTTATTTTGTGGTTTAATGCTGATTTGAAAAAAAATTTGATTTGGAAAAAAAAAAAATAGTTTCAAAAAAAAAAAAAAAAAAATTTGATCCCAAATTTTTTTAAAACATCATAAAACGTGCATATTGAACCTTTTTAATTTTTTTTTTTTATCCACCGACACTTTAATTGTACCAATAAAAAAAATGTCAACTTTAGGATCATTACTGCCGAAGCCAAAAAATAAAAAATCAAAATCCAAAAAAGAGCCGCAGCTGAGCATTTTAGCAAACATTGAAAAAGGGGGTAATGTTATCCCCCCATATGGCGAACGATCAAATTGGAAACCAGAGTTGCAAGAACATTTTGGGGATGGTGGGGCATATCCAGAATGTAACATCGCACAATACCCATTAAATATGGGCAAAGGACCTAGAAAAAAGACAAATACTCTGGATATTAAATACGATAAAGAAGGGGATATCGATTATAATGTTCTAGCTCGGCGTGGTCATGATTCATCAACAAACATTCATTCATCATATAAAGATTTGATCCCACTTCGCAACCAGGCAAATAGTGGTGAACTTACGTTATCCAAGCCTACCGATGAAGAGATCGAGAAAAATACAGAAGATACAAAAACTGCTTTAGATGATATTTTATCAAATAAACTGGAAAAATCTCGACCACGGCATGTGGCTAAACGATCCAGCGATCCAACTTATGTTAGATATACAGCAGCTAATCAGATGGGGGCAAAAGACTCCAAGCAACGTATAATTAGAGTACGAGATGTGGAACAAGATCCTTTGCAACCACCGAGATTTAAAAGACATGAGGTGGCAGATTTACCCATGGAATCACAACCTCCTCCTCAACTTCATTCACCACCAAGAAAGGCCACTGCTGAAGAAAAATCAAACTGGTATATTCCACCAGCAGTTTCAAATTGGAAAAACCCAAAAGGTTTTGCTGTGGCGTTGGATAAACGTGCAGCTGCTGATGGGCGAAGTGTCCATGATACTAGTATCAGTACCAAAAAGGCTAGCCTAGCAGAAGCTTTGTATAATGCCGAAGTTGAAGGTAGGAAACATATTAGAGAGCGAGCGGCTATCAAACAGAAAATGTTGGAGAAAGAAAATGCTGCTAAGGAAGAGGAATTACGAGATTTGGCAAGACAAGCAAGAGAAGAGAGGATGTCTCTCAAAAAAGAAAATGAATCAGAAAATGAAGAAGAAGAAGAAAGAGGTGTGGATAGTAGTTATAATGCGACTAGGCGAGAAGATAGTGATGATGAAACTGAAGAATCAAGGAGACGAATAGAGGCTCGAAAAGAACGACAGATAGAACGAGAAAAAGATTTAAGAAGAGCTAAAATGGGTACTGAGCAACGAGTCAAACAACTGGCTCGAGAACAGAATCGTGATATTAGTGAAAAAGTAGCATTAGGTTTATCTAGACCTACACAACTACAGGGAGATTCTAGGTTTGATTCCAGATTATTCAATAAATCAAGTGGTCCTGGGTACAACGAAGACCAATTGTATGATAAAAGTTTGTTTTCAGGACGAGAAGCTGTCAATAGGATTTATCAAATGAGATCCAGTGGACTTGAGGAAGAAAATGAAGAAGATCGAATTTCCGGCGAATCAAGGTTCGATGCGTTGGGTAAAGCCAAAAAAGGGTTCAAAGGAGCTGAAAAGGCAGAAATTGGTGAAGGCCCGGTTGAATTTGAAAAAGATATCTCTGATAATAAAGCTGTGGATGATTTGATCAATGATGTGAAGTATGGTCTAAATGATGGCGAACCAAGTCGAAAGAAACAAAGAAGATAAGCCAGTAATCAGTCTTGTTGTTGATCGTCGTCGTCAAATCTTAACAAGGCATCGTCAATATCATTACTGTTCCGTTGAATTACTGCTTGTTCACATTTTTTGATAGTCCCTGACACCCTTGTTATCGTTATAATGCAAGGTTTATTATTTAATTCATTAATATAAGTTAATGCACCCCATGCAATTCTAAAATGGTCTCTTGTCACTCGTAGAATTCCTGTATTTGTAACTGGGCTGAAGTATTTCACTTGTATTGTACTCGCCAGTACCCCCATTCCGTAATCTCCAAAATACTCCACCACTGCATCACGAAAAATTTTGGACAACTTTCTGGCATCCAAATTGGTAGAAGGTTGTCGTAGATCCACGTGATTCTCTATCTTGTTGTTTGATTTAGAGTTCTTAAGATCATTGGGATATATAATTTCAAACAACAAATATCGTGTTTTAAGTCGAACCATTGGTAGCTGATTTTTTTTTTTTTTTTTTAATATAGAGTTTTAAATGTTGTGTTGAAAAAAATGAATTTTTTCACAAAATAGTTTCTAAATTATTATAAATTAAATTTTTTTTTTTTTTTTTTATCTGCGCACATCCACAAAATATTGAGACTAAGATGGGTCGAAAGAAGAATAATAAACCCAGAAAGCCGATAACACCAGAATTGCTAAGCTTTTATCACAACAGATACAGGCTGTTCAGCAGGTTTGACAAAGGCATCAAACTAAATGATCAACAATGGTATAGCGTTACACCAGAAAGCATTGCCAAAACTACAGCACTACAAATCCAGCATCGGTTCCCCAAGACCACTACAATTTTTGACCCATTTGGTGGAGCAGGTGGGAATACAATACAATTTGCATTATTCTTTGATAACGTCATTTACAACGAATATATTAAGGAAACTTATTGCCATGCTCAGCATAATATGAAAATATATGAACTTTCAATGGAGAGAATAAAAATGTATAATTGTGATTTTTTCAAGCTAACCCCTGGTGATATATCAATAGATAAAGATGAAACTGTGGTGTTTTTGAGTCCTCCTTGGGGCGGAACATCTTATTCTGACGAAGAGAAATGGGATTTGTATACCTCAGATGAAGAAAAACTATCAGTTCATGACACGATTAACCATGCAAGAGAATTTTCCAACAATATGTGTATATTCTTACCAAGGACTACAAACCTTCAACAATTAGCGGAATTCGTACCAAAGGGCACCAAAGCTAATGTAGACTACATGCATTCAAATGGTCGTTGCAAAGGGATTTGCGTTTATATTGGAGACAATATTCAAAATAATACATTCACGAGATAAAAATATCCTATTTTAATAAATCGTTTATTACAACTTTTCCTTGAAGTATTTAGACAATTCTTCAATGGCGGCATCAATCTTGGTTGGATCATTACCAGAACCTTGAACAGAAGTACCTTTACCACCACACTTACCGCCAATATGCTTTTCAACAATCTTACCCAATTCACCAGCATCGAGACCAGTTTCACTTGGAATATAACCAACATGTGGAACCTTGTTATCTCCAGAACCAGACATTAAATAGACAGCCTTATCCTTGTTCTTAGATTTGATATAAGTAACACCTTCAGTCAGAGCCTTGGAGTTACCATTAACATCCATATTCCCTACAAAGTATTTGGCATTGTCGTTTTCTTCAAAGTATTTGACAATTTGATCAACAACTTTTTTACCTTCGGCCTTTTGAGCCTTTTTGATTTCATCAGTAATGTTCTTTTGAATCTTGTTAAATTTCTTGGTTAATCTATCCTTGTCAACAACACTCATAGTTGATTCCTTCAATTCAACACCCAATTTCTTTGATCGTTGTTCTCTTGAAGCTAAAGTATCTTTAGATTCCAAAGAATCAATCTTAGTTTCAAATTCTTGCGCCAATTTGGAGACTTGTTGAGCTTCTTTACCGGAATAAGCAATCATTCGTCGAATACCTTTAGCAATACCAGATTCTTCAACAATGACAAAATCTTTGATATCACCAGTTTGTTTAACATGTGTACCACCACAGTATTCAACACTGACTTTAGCCCATTTTTCATTAGTTGGATCAGATAATAATAATTCGACTGGTTCACCAACTGAAACAACTCGAACTGGATCAGGATAAGTTTCACCAAACACGGCTCGAACACCATTGATCTTGTTGGCTTCTTCCAAAGTGACTTCCTTTGAATAAACTGCGACATTTCGTTTAATATAGTCATTACAAATCTCTTCAATCTTGGTGACTTGATCAACTGAAACAGCAGATTTGTGGGAGAAATCAAATCGCAATTTTTCTGGTGCAACCAATGAACCCTTTTGATCAACTTGATTACCCAAAATTTCTCTCAAGGCAAAATTTAAAATATGGGTACCAGTATGGTTATTTCGAATTGGCCATCGTCGTAACTCATCATATTCAGCTATGATTTCATCACCCACTTTCAATGTACCATATTTCAAGTAACCAGTGTGTAAAACGTAACCAGAATAAACTTGAACATTTTCAACTTGGAACTCGGTTTCACCATCAATAACTAATTTACCTTGATCATATTCTTGGCCACCTTGCTCAGCATAAAAGTTGGTCTTGTCCAACAAAACACCAATTTGCTGGTTAGTATCATCAATAGTATCAACAAATTCCCCAGTATAGATACCAACAATTTTACTTTTAATATCACTAGTATCGTATTTAAATTCGTCATTAGTCCGTGGAACCTTACTGCTTCCGTTCAAAGTAGCCAAAGAATGAACATCTAATTTCAACAAATCTTTACCAGCAGATTTCTTACCTCTCTTTGAAGCTTCCTTAGATTCTAACCGAGCTTTTTCGAATTCTTCTTGATCAACTTCCAATCCTGCTTCTTCGGCCATTAAATTGGTCAAATCGACTGGGAAACCATAAGTATCATATAATCTCCAAACGTCAATCCCACTCAAATATTTATTACCTTCGGCCTTGGCTTTGCTAGCTACTTTTTCAAACATTTGTTCACCTCGATCCAAAGTTTTGGCAAAAGATTTTTCTTCTTCATCCATGATTTCAAAAATATCTTCTGTTTTTGTTGCCAATTCTGGGAAAATATCGTTAACTTGATGAATTAAAGTTGGAGCTAATGAACTAAAGAAATTACCAATTGGAACATCAAACTTTTTTCGAACATATCGAGCACCTCGTCGTAAAATACGTCTCAAAACATACCCTCGACCTTCATTATTTGGTACACCACCATCAGCAATGGCAAAAGTCAGGGTTCTAACGTGATCGGCAACAACTCGATAAGCAGTATCGATATCATCCTTATCTTCCTCACCAAATTTACCTTGATATTCTCGAGCACCAGTCAATTCATGGATTCGTTGGAAAAGTGGAGCAAAAACATCAGTATCGTAATTAGAATAGACGTTTTGTAAAATAGAAACTAATCGTTCGTAACCCAACCCGGTATCAATATGTTTAGCTGGCAATGACCGTAATTTCCCATCAGCTTCTCGATTAAATTGCATGAAAACTAAATTCCAGATTTCCAAAACATTTGGATCATCTTGATTAACCAAATGAGCAGCATTTCGCCCTCCGATTCGATCATAATGGATTTCACTACATGGACCACAAGGACCTTGATCCCCCATTTCCCAAAAGTTATCATCATAATTACCTGGCAAAATATGATCTTCAGCAACCCCCAGATCTAACCAGATTTGTCTTGCTTCCAAGTCAGCTTCCAATCCAGCAGATTTCTCTCCACCAAAATAAGTAACATATAATCGATCTTGTTCCAACCCAAAGACATCAATCAATAATTCAAGAGACCAGGCAGCAGCTTCTTTTTTAAAATAATCGCCAAACGACCAGTTACCCAACATTTCAAAAAAAGTGTGATGGTAACTATCTTTACCAACATCTTCCAAATCGTTGTGTTTACCACCAGCTCGAATACATTTTTGAGAGTTGACGGCTCGTTTTAAAGGGTAAAAAGGAGATGATGGTTCAACAGTACCCAAAAAGATTGGTTTATATTGATTCATACCGGCATTTGCAAATAACAAAGTTGGATCCTCATATGGAATAACTGATGATGATGGTACAAATGAGTGCTCCCTTTTCTTTTGGAAGTAGTCTAAATAAGTTTGCCGAACTTTAGTAGCTGGCCAATTTTCCAATGTTAATTTGTCCATCTTAGTATATGTTGAGTATCTTCGGCTTAGTGTAGTTATAAATTTCGGAAAGCGAAGATGCATACAACAAAAATGTGTTGGTGTGCGGAGTAATGGAGTTTTATAAATTTTTTTTTTTTTTTTTTCAATCTGAAAAACTCCATGTATAACCTCGAAAGGGAAAGGCATAGAAGGCAGATTTCACAATTTAAAAAAAAAAAATACACGCGCGCGCGCCACGGAATTCTTAAGCTTAAATCATTAAAATAAAAAATGGGTCATCGAGATAGATTGGGACAAATCAATCAAACCTGAAATTTTGAAATGATGAATAGATAAGAAATTAACAGGGGGGGGGGGGGATTAGATCCGTGGATCATTTTTGTTTTTGAAATTATAAATTAATCAATTAGTCAATCTATTCAATTATTTTAATTGGTTAGTTGATTTTCACTTGACAACCACCATCCATAAACAAAGCAGCCATCTTCTTGAACTCAATGTTTTCATGTGACTGAGATTCTTCTCCAGGTTTAAAACTAATAGTTTCAAATCGTTGAAATAATCGAACTAATAAATATGATGCTTCAGCCAACGCGTACTGTTGTCCTACGCAAACTCTTGGCCCCCCACCAAATGGAACAAAAGTCCAAGGTTTTAATTTTAAACCATCCCATCGGTCAGGTTTCCACTCTTCCGCATCTTCGCCCCAAATTTCCTTATCTCTGTGAAGATAGTATGGACTAAAATATATCATCTGACCTTTTTCAATCAAAATCGGCTTATTGTTGGGGCCCTTTGGTAATGTGGTATCCTTAGCGGCACCCCTATAGTTCATCGGAACTGCCGTAGATACTCGTAAAGTTTCATTCAAAACTTGTCTCAGAAATTTACATGTTTTTAAAGAATCAAAGGTGATTGCTGCAACGTCATCATCGCTTCCTTCACCAAAACAAGATCTAATATCTTTCTTTAGCCGTTCACAAATAGCTGGGTTCCGGGCGAGATAGAAAATAGTCCAGGTTAATAAACTAGTGGTAGTATCTCGTGCTGCAATCATAATTGATAAAACCTGATCTCGTAAAAATTCAGGATCTCGATTTTCTTTAACCAATTGATATAAAAATACATATCCTTTATCACCACTAGTAATTCTCCTAATCTTTTCTTCATCAGCATCTAATGCCTCTTGTACAAAATGATTAACATGTCGATGTATTTCATTCCTGGCATTTCTCGCATTCGGTGTTCTCAATAACCAATAAGTATCGTAATAAAATGCTCTTCTGAATACATCTTTCAAACCTTGTTCAAAAGATTGCATAAATCTGTTTTTACCTTCGGGGCTATCAACAGGATATTCAATTGACCAGTCGATATTTTTACCAAATACGTTTAATTCTGGGTTTTCCAAATACGCATCCAGGGCTTGGATGTTGGTTCCTACCAGGAAATCTAAAGCCGTAGTGATAGTATATCGAACTAAAATATTCTGAATATCAATGTAACCATCTTTGGACTGTTCAATAGTTTTAAAAAATGTTGGAATATGTGTTTCTAACATATTCAGGTGTGAAACATTCTCACGGCTAAACTGGGGTTTTAACAGGGTGCGGCAGTGCACCCATTGCTCCCCCTGGGCTGTAAAAACACCTCGAGGTCCAAACATTACTGCGAACTGAATTGGTCGTCTACCCAAATCGAAATCGTTTACTTGACTTGACAATATTGCTCTAATATTTTCAGGTTCTTTGGTGAAAAACAATGTACGAAAGCCGGAAAATAGTCGATATGTATTGCCATACTTTGCAAATAATGGTTCAATAACCCTCCAGGTTTCCTTCTTTTTAGCACTGAAATATCCCGACAAAAAGTCTGTTGCGAGTACCGCTGGAGCGTCTACGCATCTTAATCTACGTTTTTTGGCTTCATGCGTGTATTTTCGATAAATAATGTAGGTGACAAGCGCCAGTAGTATTTGGATATAAGGCGACATTATTCAAAAAAAAAATATTTATAGAAAAAAAAAAAACTGATTCCCATAATTTCAAAAACCTTTGGGAAACTATCTATATATATATGGATAAATTTTTTTATTTTTTATTTGGCAAGAACCTCGAAGATTATATTTCATATGCATGTGGTTGATACCATGTCTCATTTTTAGCCATTCTTTCCCCGCGTCCCACCCCTGATAAGATATATTATTTGCCTTTGTCACATTCAGCTGTATAAAATATTTACTAACCTTAGAAATATTTACAAAAAAAACAAACAATCGGTGTTCTTTGTCGCGTCATATTGAAATAGTGGTGTGAGGAGTAAGTATATTCTAGTGTATGAGTATATTCATATTACAGATATTTGTTCGAGGTATTATTGTGATCCAACTAGTAGTTGTGGGCACCAAAGTGCTATATCAAGCTATATAGAAAACTATGCTAACTTTAGTTAAACTGGTATTATAACGAGAGACGAACGTATTTTACCATGATCACTAGTTTATATATACAATGAGCAGTGAACCTTCAAAACATCAAAATACAAAAATTTCTTTAGGATCCCTGACAAAGGGCCTTATATCGTACTAAAAAGGGACCACTATTGTCACATAGCAGTGACAAATAAATAGAAGCAATCTTTATTTGATTAAACTTGATGCTGTGTAGTACTCGGATCCAGATATTTGATGCTCAACTCTGAATTACCCCGCAAAATTTCTCAACAATTAATATCATTTTTGGACTTATAAGTTTATACCTGTAGAGAAGGTGCATATATAATTAATATATTCGGGGTCCCGAATGCTAGCGTAGTATGCATGTAAGCTTATAATATATATATTTGCAACCCGCACTTAATTATCAAGGGCTTACATAAAAATTTGCAAACGCCACCAGTCACAATAATGCACTTTTAGGTATACTGAATGTGATATATTTATGTTGGGTTTTGTACATAAGCCGAAAAACATATGTGGTGAGATTGTATTGCTTTTCATATAAACCTGAACCCAAAAGATATTCCCGAACTCAAGCTTAGAATATTAAATACTAGGTGATCAGAGTCACATAAAAAAACTTAATAAACTAAAAGGTAAAACAAAAATAAAAGATTGCGTCTTACTATCGATTAAGTAATGTCTAGATATATTTTGAACCAATAAACCTTGATATATACAGTAGAAATTAGGGTTAACTATAGGAGCACGGAGATGTATGACTCTACATACACTGTACTCTGTTTCTGGGGTAATTTAGGTTCGGTTACATGCAAACTGAAATATAATGAGCCGCATTGTCAGTAAAACCCGTTAGCAGCTTAAAGAAAACTTCAAGAAAAAAAAAACAAACAATATTGAACAAAACTTCGGTCTGGGCACAATGATTTTACCAGATAAATAATGAGCCGTGAAGAATAGTACAGGTTTTTAACACGAAATCGGTACATATAGACGGCATTCCTATGTATACAGGCTAACAGGTCAAAACCATTGGTTGCTTACCACTTTTTTATTCTTATCAATCGCATCAATAGATTAAAATGTCGAACTTTGCATGCTCGTCATCGATTCGTTAAGTTAGTGTATTTATATATATTAGAAGTGATAATCTTATTTCCTGTTTAAGCAACATATAAACAAAACGAAATCTTAAAATCGAATGGAAAAAAATCACCCAAGTAACCACCATTTAACCATTCCAATTTCGAAACTTCTGAGACTTGAACAATTCACAAATCACAGTTCGGTATTCCCCAGACAAAAAAAAAAAAAAATCCCAGTTTTTAGACAACCAACTTCTAGGCAGGTCAAGCTCATTGGTTCGGACCATAACGGGGTAAGACCGGCTAAAGCAGCGTGGAGCTGAGCTCCTGAACTGTGTATAGTTTAAGGCGGAAACTAATTAAGCACTTACCACTGGTATACGTACGCAGCAAGCTCCGACTTCCCGGCCGTGCTAATTATAAGTGGGTTTACGGTTCCGATCCGACAATTTTAATGCATTGAAAGAAACTGTGGAAACACAGCTAAAGTACCCAGGCTGTGGTTCTGAAAACTACCCGCCATCATGTGTAATCTCCATACCGGCTGTGGCACGTCGGCTTGTAAACGAACCAATAAGATTTCAGCACCGACAGCTGTTTTTCTATTGGGATGAAATGATTATTACCGCTTAAATGATAATAATCCAGCGGGACGAATTTTTCAATCAACTAAAAAATTTCAACACTAAATTTTTCTTCTTTCCCATTTTTTTCCTCCTCTTTTTTTTTTTTTCTTCTTTTATTCTCTTTTGTATCTTCTCTCCAACCAAAGGAAACTTTAAAGAAGAAGCTCACGAATCATGGTTCTTCCACGACTCATTCCACGGATCTCTCGTGGCGCCTTTAAGGTTGCCCAAGCCAATAACCAATTATTCAACTCTACTCGAGCCATGGCTACTCAAGCCAAAGCCCAAGGTTCCATTCAGTAAGTTATAATAACACCAGAACGAAATTAGAGAAAAAAAAAAAATTTGGACACAGCAAAAACAAATTCAAACAAGAACGATAAACAAAACGACATTGAATACTTGTAAAAATATCGTTATCAAATTGCACACGATTGGTTGTATTTTTATGGATTTTGTGAAGTAGTAGATTCAAAAAAAGACGTTTTTGAAGTTTTTGCTGTAAAAATAAAAAAAATTTCTCAATTAAAAAGTAAAAAAAGAGAACATTACTAACAATTATCTAGAGCTGTCATTGGTGCCGTTGTTGTATGTGAAACTCCAACATTAATCGATTTAGAAATTTTTGCTAACAAAATGTTTTAGGACGTTTCTTTCCCAGAAGGCCAACTTCCAGATATTTTCAATTGTTTGGAAATCGATCGAGGTAACAACAATTTGTTGAAATTAGAAGTTGCCCAACATTTGGGTAACGGTGCTGTCAAATGTATTGCTATGGACGGTACTGAGGGTTTAGTCCGAGGTCATCCAGTCACTGATACAGGTGCTCCAATTACCATCCCAGTCGGTCAAGCCACTTTGGGTCGAATTTTGGGTGTCACTGGTCAACCATTAGATGGTCGACCACCTCTAGATGGTAAAGATATCCCACAACGATCAATTCATCGAGAACCACCAACTTTTGCTGAACAATCCACTTCCGCCGAAGTTTTGGAAACTGGTATTAAGGTTGTCGATTTGTTGGCTCCATATGCCAGAGGTGGTAAGATTGGTTTGTTTGGTGGTGCCGGTGTCGGTAAGACTGTCTTTATTCAAGAATTGATTAACAATATTGCCAAGGCCCATGGTGGTTTCTCTGTCTTCACTGGTGTCGGTGAACGAACTCGAGAAGGTAACGATTTGTACCGAGAAATGATTGAAACCGGTGTTATCAACTTGGAAGGTGATTCCAAGGTCGCCTTGGTCTTTGGTCAAATGAACGAACCTCCAGGTGCTCGTGCTCGAGTTGCCTTGACTGGTTTAACTATCGCTGAATATTTCCGAGACGAAGAAGGTCAAGATGTCTTGTTGTTTATTGATAACATTTTCCGATTTACTCAAGCTGGTGCCGAAACCTCTGCTTTGTTGGGTCGAATTCCATCTGCTGTCGGTTATCAACCAACTTTGGCTACCGATATGGGTGGTTTGCAAGAACGAATTACCACCACCAAGAAGGGTTCCGTTACCTCTGTCCAAGCCGTCTACGTCCCAGCAGATGATTTGACAGATCCTGCTCCAGCTACCACTTTCGCCCATTTGGACGCCACCACTGTCTTGGACCGATCCATTTCTGAATTGGGTATTTACCCAGCTGTCGATCCATTGGCTTCCAAATCTCGATTATTAGATGCTGCCGTCGTTGGTCAACAACATTACGATGTTGCAGCCGGTGTCCAACAAACTTTACAAGCTTACAAGTCTTTACAAGATATCATTGCTATTTTGGGTATGGACGAATTGTCTGAAACTGACAAGTTGACCGTCGAACGTGCTCGAAAGATCCAACGTTTCTTGTCTCAACCATTCGCTGTCGCCGAAGTTTTCACCGGTATCGAAGGTAAGTTAGTTTCATTGAAGGATACTATCTCCTCATTCCAAGAAATCTTGGACGGTAAGCATGATGATTTACCAGAAGCCGCATTCTACATGACTGGTTCCATTTCTGAAGCTCGAGCTAAGGCTGAAAAGATCGCTTCTGAATAAGCATTTTAATAATTTTATTATACGTTAGTTAATTACGTGTTATAGTTTTTATGGATTATAATTTTTAGAATTGTGAATATAAAAAAATTGAAAATTATATTGTAGTTTTAAACTATTACTTGATTTAACGCACTTTGCATTTTTATAGCGTAGTTTTGAAAATTTTCAAAAAAAAAAACACCAAATTTTATTGAATATTCATTGGGTCCGGACGTTTTATAGAGATCTTACGTAAGATTGGGCAAGTTGTCATGGCAACGACTTGCTAAGGATGATATTGCTTAAAAACCCCCCGTTAATTATTGCAGCTTGAATAGTAAACAATATTATAGGCGTAGAAAAAAGTTCCTCAATTTTATTTTTTAATCAAAACAAACAGCAGCTGTCTATAGAGAGAAAAATTCACGAAACTTTATACACGGTTTAAATACGACCACTTCAACACGCTTATTATAATCATCATCATTATTATTATTTTATTATTTTATTTTTTTTTTGTTACACAGCAACACACTTAGCTTAAATTATTTATTCAACACAACCACAGCTGATATACTATTATTTATAAGGTTTTAAAAAACAAATCATGCCGTTTAGTCCATTGGATTCACATACTACATGGCGAGCAGCAAACAGTCCTAATAACAGCCCATCACCCACAAAAGGTGCGACTTTCGTAAATAATGATGATGTACATTTATTACGATCAAGTAGTACGGCACATTTTCGGCATTTATCATCAACGGCTGGGAGTCCTTCATCTTCGAATGATCCGTTTTTTATTCCAGGGGTGTCAGATTCAAAGGAAGATGTAGCGGGAATGCATGGTCGAGTTCGGTTAGCAAGAGATGAAAGTGTTACAAATCAGTTGGCATCCAAAAACTGGATGGACAAGCAACGGAAAAATATCCAGGCGTACGAATATTTATGCCATATTGGTGAAGCAAAAGAGTACGTATATGTTAAAAAAAAAAAAAAAAATTTTTTTTAAAAAGATACTAACAGAAATAGGTGGATTGAAGCGTGTATTGATGAGGAAATCCCAGAAATTATTGTATTAGAAGAAAAACTGAGGAACGGGATAGTGTTGGCAAAGTTGACTAAAGTATTCGCACCTCATTTAGTACGACGAATTCATCAAGGTGAGAGGTTACAATTCCGACATTCAGAAAATATAAACTACTTCTTTAAATTCTTAGATGAAATTGGCATGCCTGATCTATTTACGTTCGAATTGACTGATTTATACGACAAGAAAAATGTACCAAAAGTTATTTACTGTGTTCATGCTCTTGGGTTCATTCTATCGAGCGAGAGTTTAGCGCCACCAATAGGTAACTTGGTTGGTAAACTAGAATTTACTGAAGATCAAATTCATGAAACTCAACGAGGGTTAGACAAAGCAGGGGTCAATGTTCCAAATTTCCAAGGTATGAGTAAGCATTTTGGAGTTGAACCTGAACCTGAACATACTGAAGAAGAATTGATGGCCATTGAGTTGGCAGAAGCAGAAGATGAAATCGAGCTGTTACAGGGCGCATGCAGAGGGGCAATGTTTAGATTAGACTGGCATGCAAATTTATATTTATTAAGCAAAACCGCTCCACAAGCCACCAGGCTTCAATCTGTATGGAGAGGTAATAAGGTGCGTGCGTTATTCAAAAGTAAAAAGAATGAACAGGATAGAGTTGGCAGGAAATTGGTTGGGTTTCAAGCTCATTGTCGAGGTGTTTTAAAACGACAAGAACTGGCTTTTGAAAAATATGAACTTGGTTATTATTGGCCAGAAAAACGCGTTTCTGCGTTACAAGCCGTGATACGTGGTAAAATTTCCAGAAGTAAAGGTTTACAAAAAAAGAAGGAGATTTCAAAGAGTTTTGAACCTACTAGCTTCCAGGCATGGGGCAGGGGCGCATTGGCTAGAAAACTTGTTGGTAATTTAAAACAAGATTTAAAAGACCATGAAAAGAGCGTTGTTAAATTTCAGTCAATAATTCGAGGTGAATCTCTGAGAAAAGGATTAAAAACGACCAAAGAGCAACTGGGAGATTGGAGTGGGTTGCAATCATCAGTTCGTGCTCTATTATTCCGAAACAAGCTAAAAGGATTGAAGAAGAATTTGGATGGCGAAGTGGGATCAGTTATAGCCTTTCAAACTCACGTTCGAGGTGTCAATGCAAGAAAAAACCATTTCAACAGCAGTAAAGGGTTGATTGCTTTCAATGATGATTTTGTTGAATTACAATCTATTATTAGAGCACGAAACTTACGAGTGGATTTAACTGCGGATAAAGATTGTTTATTTAGTTTTGAACTTGAATTCAAGAAATTACAATCTGCAATTAGAGGAGCTAAAGTTCGAAAGACTTTCAAAAAAGATCAAGAAAATATTTTGGACAGTGAAACATGGATTATTCAATTTCAATCTGGTATCCGGGGTTATTTAGTTCGACAGGAATTTAACGAGTTGAAAACTAATTTGCAACAAGACGTTGATTTGCAATGTATTGCACGAGGCCACTTGGTTAGAAAAGAAGTTGGTCAGATGTTAGATGTACTGGATGAAGAAGAAGAAAATGTTATCATTTTGCAGTCAATTATTCGAGCAGGTGTAGTTCGAAAAGATTTGGAAGCAAAGCTGGATAAGTTGGATTTAGTAACTCCATCTATCGTTCGATTACAATCTATATTTAGAGGTATCTTGACGAGATTCGACTATATGTTATTACTGGACGACTTGGACGATGAGGAACAAAATATTATCGACCTGCAATGTGGTATTAGAGGACATTTGGTTCGAAAAAACTTCAATGGCCGAATGGAATATTTCAAAGCCAATATGGATAAGGTTATCAAAATTCAATCTTTTGTTCGGGCTAAAAAACAAGGTGATGCTTATAAGAGTTTAACTACCGGTGAGAACCCTCCGTTATCAACGGTGAAAAGTTTTGTGCATTTATTAAATGATAGTGATTTAGACTTTGAGCAAGAAGTAGAATTGGAGCATTCAAGAAAGAGAGTAATTGATGAAGTTCGAAATAATGAAATGTTGGAACAGTTTATCACTCAATTGGATGTTAAAATTGCATTGTTGCTGAAAAATAAGATTACGCTGGATGAATTAATTAAACATCGTAATAAAGGTGTTAAGGGTACTTATTCAGTTACTAGCCCCACTGACATGTTTGATTTAAAGGCATTAAACAAGGCGTCAAGACGAAGACTGGAATTATATCAAGGCTTTTTTTATATCATTCAAACCCAGCCTGCATACCTAGCCCGATTATTTAAGAAATTACGACAAAATGTTATTAGTGAAAAAGAAGTTAAAGATATTGAAGCATTGATCATGACTGTTTTTGGTTATGGTCAAAAGCCACGAGAAGAGTTCTTTTTATTACAACTGATTGGTCGATCTATCAAAGAAGAGATTAGCATCTGTGACTCTTCCAAAAATTTCGTCAGAGGAAATTTTATCTGGTGGAAGCTGGTTTCTGCTATCAATCGAAACACTAAAGAACGCAAGTTTCTACGGGAATTTTTGTCAAGATCTGTATCAATGGTTGTTGACAAAGACATTGATTTAGAAAGCGACCCGTTGACAATTTATCGGTCATTGATAAATAGCGAAGAATTGAGTACGGGTAAGTTATCAAAACGAGATCCAAACTTGCCAGTTGATGAAGCGATCCAAGATCCAGAAACCCGAGCCGCTTTTATTGCCAACTTGCAAAAATTGCGAGAATTGGCCACGGAATTTTTGAGTGATATTGAGCAAAATGTTGATTTATTACCATACCATGTTCGATATATCGCCATGATAGTTTATAAAACTTCCAAGGCCAAGTTTGAAAGCGAAAGCGAAAAGAATGAAGATCGAATGTTGAGTCTGGTTGGCCATGTATTGTTTACTCATTATCTAGCACCTGCTATCGTGGCTGCTGATAATTATGGTATTGTGAAAAATGCCTTGGGTCCATTACAAACTAAGAATTTAACTGAAGTTACTAAAATGTTGGGTCAAATTGCCAGTTTGAAGCCATTTTCTCGAGAAAATGTTTATTTACAACCATTGAATGATTATGTGAAATTATGTATCCAAAGAATGCGAAAGATTTTCAAACAAGTTATTAGTATACCTGATTTGGAACAAGAATATGGTATGAATGTCTTTGATGATTTGACTACCCATCGACGACCTACATTGTACATTAAGACCAGCGATACTTTTGCAATTCATTCATTAATCTGTAAGGAATTGGATACTATTGCACCTGATGCAAATGATAGTTTACGAGATGTACTTCAACAATTGGGGGACCTGCCTAACGATGCATCGGAGATTTTGAATATTGCCAGATTTACAGAGGTCAAACTTGATTTAAATCCAAGTTTCTGCCGTGTTGAAGATCCAGAGGCTGAAGTTAATTCGTTGTTTGTTGCTGCCAAAAGATGTTTAGTTTATGTTTTAAGAGTTCAGAATGGTGGAGATTTATTGGATATTTTATTATCACCTGTTCAACCAGAACATGAAGAAAAATATAAGGCAATTTTACGTGAAGAGCATAAAGAAAAGAATAAACAAAAAGTGGCATACCCAGAAAGTTCCAACGCATTAGGCGATTTGTCCCGAATGAGTTATCGAGAATTGAAATTACTAGCATTGGAAAAAGTTATCGAATTAGAATCTTATGGTAATATCACTAGAGAAAATGGATATCAAGATGTTTTGAACTCTATTGCAATGGATATCAAGACCAAACGTAATAGACGAGTAGCTCGATTAAAAGAAGGGGAAAATATTAAACATACTTTGGAACATTTATCTGAAAAAGAGCAATATCTACAACAACAATTGAAAACTTATAATGATTATATTGAGCAAGCAATGGCAACTTTACAAACCAAAAAGGGAAGGAAAAAGAATTTGGTTCTACCATTTACTAAACAATATTTCCATATTCGAGATTTGCAAAAATCTGGGCGTGTACCTAAATTTGGTTCTTATAAATATACCGCTGCCAACTTATTTGAAAAAGGCGTATTGGTGGAATTAAATGGATATACTGAAAGACAGTATTCACAGGTCTCATTCACATTCAGTAGTGATCAAGTTGGGGTATTTAATCTCGAAGCTGCTTTTGGTAGTATCGCATTACCTGGCGCTGCTGTTGAATTGACATTAGACGATTTATTAGGCCAGCAATACAACAATCGACAGTATATTGCATTGTTTGATGAAATGGTCAAGTTTAATACAAACTTAACTTTACATTTTATTTTCAAGAAATTTTATGGCGATAGCCAATAATACATAGCACATGATAATGATAATGATAATAATAATAATAATAATAATAATAAATACCCTTATTTTATTTTTGATGTTTATTCAATGTTTCGTGGATCACCGTATTCCCAAACACCAATTCGATCCTCTTTAGCAGCGTCTTCCAAGTCCAATAAAGCATCCAACACTGGTTTCCAACCTTGTTGTTTTTCCCAGGTAAGTTCCGGTTTAATAAATGCATACCCCTCATCAACAATATGAGCATTAACTGAGTCACTTGGACCCTTAGAATTAGCAGTATAAAATGATACAGATTCTGGAGTAGTGGCACTGTTGTCAATGTTAACTACCAACTGCTTGCCGACTAAATTTTCTTTCAAATAATCAACATAGTCCTCCAAATAAGTGTCCGGTGGAGTACTAACAAATGACAATTGTGCTTGTTTGGCGGTTGGTGCAACAGCAGCGAATTGTTTTGGTAATGGTCGTAATGATTGCTGAGTAGTGGTGGTTAACTTGCCAGTATCTAAATCTTGGACAGTATACCGCGGTCGTTCAACAACAACAATTTTACATCTGGAAAACTTGCCTTTTTCATTCAAAGTTACCAACTCATTCTTTCTTGGGTTGGATTGAAATTTAAATGAAGCCGCATTGGTTGCGGCGTTGTTGAACGAGGTTAAATCGCTCAACAATTTTGTAACTTGTGCATCGGCGGTTTTCACTCGATAACTGATAACACCAGTATCTGAAACATCAACGACTTTAACATCAATGTAATTTCGAGTTTGATTTGGTTCCTTGACTTCTTGGGTTGGAACTATACGCTCGGCGACTTCTGGTTCTTTGTAACCTTTCCAGATACCTCGTTGTGCTTGTTTGGCTTCGCTTTCAGCATCAAATAGTTCTTGTTCGATACCAGAGTGTCTGGCACTAATTTCATGAACTGTGGCCAATCCTTCTTTGACTAATGCAATAGACAACGGCACATTCTGGCCTGGCAAATAAATGTTCCCAATAAATGCACCGGTTTTGTCAACATTCTGTACAGCGATTGTAACATCTCGTTGATACAACTTCGTGGACACAAAATCCAATGCAACATCACCACATGGTTCGTTAACTTTTGGAACTCGAATGCCGGACAAAACCATTGCAATGTTGCAATTTTCTTTTGGGATATGAATTCGTAATCTACCACCTGATGGGACATGTTCCACAACAGCATTAATCTTCCCTTGTCGTTCCAATGAGTTCAAAAACCCTCTTGCTTTTGTAACATTCTCACTAGCTTCTACAATTCTATCCACTGGTGGGGTTTTTTTACTAAACATACCACGGTTTTTTTCTTGAGCCTTGGTTTCTAATTCCAACAATTCATCCCAAATTGGGGATCGGTCTTCATCATCTTTTCGATGTCGAATAACAGTAGCCCACCCACTAGAGACCAAATTTTTGGCAATATTGACATCTTGACAAGTTATGGTAACCAAAGACCGTTCTTCAAATTGTTCACTAGCTGGTCGGATTGCTTCTTGTTTAACCAAAACCTTTTTAGCAATATATTTAGATCTTGCAAATTCTTTAGCAAATGGGACCCATGGAGCTTGAGCGGAGTCATTCTTTCTTGGGGCTCGAATTGATGCCAATTGAACAGTTTCTTCTCCACTTGAAGCCCTCAAGACAAACGTATCAGTTGAAATTACTTTAGCAATGGTAGCTTCATAAGTTGATCCCTTGTTTTTTGGAGCACTGGCGTTTTTGAACAAATTCAATTTCCCTTCTTTAGCCTTTAATTCAGCGGCTCGTAAAGTTTGCATTTTAACTGCACCCAACATTTGTGATTGCCAATCGGCAATAGTGGCCAACCCATTGGTCAACAACAATTGAGCAATGTCACCAGCTGGATGTATCAATTCAACAATTGGGATATTACTATTGCTTTTTGCTACAAATTTAACTTGAACATTTCGTTGTAATAACCGAGTTGAAACAAATAACTTTGATTGTTCACCGAATGGTTCAGCTTCAGCATCTGGCGATGCAGATCTTGGGGCTCGAATCCCTGCGATCAATGCAGGCCCAACATAATGGTTTCTAGTCTTTGGATCCAGAATTGCTCGAATCTGAGTCCGGTCACCTGAAATCACTCGTTCAACGATTGCAGTGTATGTTTTGGAATCAGATTTGTCTGGTGCAACAGTTGAAATGTTTAAAGATTGGATCTGGTCATTCCAAACCCCTTTATTAGCACTTTTGGCTTTATCTTGTGCTTGTTCAAGTTGTACTGCAACTTCTTCAAAGTTGGCTTTATTATCTGAATCGTCTCTTAATTTACAATTACCATCTGCCAAAGATTTTTCAATCAGTGAATCGAAAATTGGGGCTTTAATATCGCCGAATTCTCGACCATTGATTTCATACAATACCTTGAATTGGATTGGTTTTCCAACTAACAAAGTTCGTAGATATTCTCTAGATTCAAATGCATATGGTTCATTAGCTGGTAATCTTGGACTACTAACGTAAGCTAAACTCAGAGTTCGTTCTTGATCTGGTTTATTTGGGGGAGTTACAATAATTGTATCCCCAGACAAAACAGATTTAACTTTGGCGTTTAGAACTGACATGGTAAAATAGAAATTGGAGTAAATGGTGGAGAAGGAGAAAGAAGGAGTTTGAGTTTTGAAAATGGTCAGTATTTTTCAAAATGACACGCAAATTGGCAAAAAAATAATCGGTACGCTGTGCATTGTGCACGCTAAGAATACCTACATTATATAAGCCTGCCTGGTCAGTAATAAATAAATGGAATCAACTGTGCGGGATGCTACATCGGATCGGGTCGACACCCCCTTTTCACTTTTTGATTTTACAAAATAAAACCTTAATTACTTATACGCACACGGTAGTATACCGAACGTATTACTGGTCCGAAGCGAGGACTGTATTGGCGGAGAGGTGCCTGAGTTTTGAAAGACTAGCGTCGGAAGAACAATAGAAACAAAACAAAAAAAAATAATAATAATAATAAGAATAAGAATAAAAGACTCTTTCAAGGGAGGCGAGGGGTTGTTGTTGTTGTTGTTAGTCAGACGATGATGGCGGGAGAATTTCATTTTCAGCGCGTTGAACAGCAGCATTTTGGCGTCCTGCGGTGTATTGCGCGCGGCTTGAAGCTTCAAAACGGCTCTTAACAGGACGATTATTTTATTTTTTGGAAAACGCACTGGCAATCAAGAAAATGTTTACTTGATTGCATAAAAAATGGCCTGGTGAAATGAGTTTTGTTCTCTCTCTATAAGCATTGATGCAGTGATTAAAACAAACAGCGTAAACTCGTGTACCTGGAATTGTTTGGTTATTTAAATCTTTTCGACAAACAGCACACCACGGTAATTGACAAAAGTTAGTATCATGTATGTTTATGTGGTTAATGCATCGAACTCACACTGTTCATAATTTTCATAATGACGAGTTCAGACAAAGCTTGATATATGCGGCGTGGGAACCCAAATGTTCCCCTACAAACCATGCAGCGCTAAAGGTGAACTGTTAGTGAAACGTAGTAGCAGAATTATAGAATAAAAGTATTCACAGGCTGCGTTAATGGCTGCTGTAGACCGTGGGCATGTTTTGGTGGATCCAATGGATCAAAACTCATGGAATATCATAGTGGGGTCAGTAAATAATTGAAATGGATAGATGGAAAAGGCATATTTAAAAAACAAAAAATTGTGAGAGGTGATTTAAAAATCATATTAAAATATATAAAAGGAATAGAACATGCCAAATGCTACATATGTGAGAACATGACCATTGCATGTCAAAAGTTATGTGGTATTAAAACTAGGTACTAAGCGCCCTGTTTCGATTTAATCGGACGATAAGCGCTGTTTATAATTAAGGTACTATAGTTTGGAGTTTAAGCGCTACTTGTTTATTTACAATCACTACCTACCTACTAGACGCTAGGGGCCAAAGTTTTCCCCGAAGCTTCAACATTTGTACGGTTACAAATAGAGTAATTACTTCCACCACCTCCGATAATATAAAGCGTGTATCAGATATTGTAGCTCCGGCCTAGGCTTTTCAGATAAACAAACCTCCCAACGTATTAACGCCTATAAGCGTACGTAAACGGATTTCCGGGTTTATTGCTTTTGGGGGTCACCAAAACCAAAACACTAATCAATCTATAGACATAATTTATCGAGATCCGAAAAGAGATGGAATCCAATTCGGAGCTACATACAAAACTTCAACTAGTAGCTGACGATGTCAGATTTTTAAAACAACAATTTAACGAAGCTGCAAAATCTAAACTAGATTTATATCTTCCTGATACTGATAATGAGGACGCGGTGCGGAAACGCGTTGATGAATTGGTTACAAAATTTATTTCAGATACGTTTGAAATGAGCAAATATGCAATGGTTGTGGATGGTGAAGAAGTAGATGACTCCAAGGATTTATCGACGATTCTAGAACGTGGTGACGATGTCGAACCATTCGATCTGGCACTTAACGATAAACTGCGACAGGTATATTCTCAAGTTGATGAAAAGACCTTAGAAGTTACACAATTACGGCGCACGGTTCCGTTTGAAGGTTTGAAATACTATCAATCACCAAGCGTTGAATATACACCAACAGATAATGATTCAACTGATGAGATCGTGGAGAAAGAAATTCCAAAACGAATTCAAACTGATTACACGCAAACACTTCAAAATCTTGCCAATCTCAAACAACAAGTACCAGATGAATATATCGAGCTTCAGAAACTCCAGCAAACAATTGATTATCTACGCAAAGAATGAATGATTTTACAAAAGAAAAAAAAATATTAAAAAAAAAAAAAGAAGATTTACTAAGACTAAAAAAAAACAACCTATAAAAACAATCTATTCTTCCTTAACGCCACCAGAGCCACTAACTTCAGCCTTTTCAATTGATCGCTTATCAGTTTGGTTGTTGGAGTCTTGGCCAAACATTGATTGAGTAGCGAAAGGTCTTGGCTCTTCTGCTCTACCAAAGACGTGAATTTGAACAATTTTATTTTCAATTGCAGATTTCAATGGCAAAATGGATTGAATCAACAATGGGTTTGTATATTTCATGTACAAATGCATAAATGCCATCATGGCAATACCTTGTAAAGAAGATCGCATGGCAGAGCCAATTTGTTCATTGTCGTATTCTTTAATAGTGGTAGTCACTAGTTTACCTTCAGTTTCGCCTTGCATTAATGATGGTGGCTGTTTATATTTTAAAGTTTTCATGTTGTTCTTTTTATTGACTTGCATTTTGGCATAGAAATATAAGCTGAAAATGATCAAATTTGAGCAAATATAGGCGACTCGGACATAAGTCAAAACATTTTCATCTTCCCATGGAATTTTTTTGGAAATTTGAGTCATGGCAAGCATGATACCAAGGTTAGTAATTGCCGGATTCATGGTGATATGATTATAATGATTAAAAAAAAAAAAACCGAAAAAAAGTGGTGGTGAAGAAAGATGAAATTTTTGGGAAATCAAACGTATGAAGTGTCCCGAATTGTTGAACTGCTTTGGTAAATCTAAAAAGCGTGTGGGTGGCGGAGATAGTGAATTTTTTTTTTTTTTTTTTTTTTTTTTCACTCCTTAAAAAAAAAAAAAAAAACGTGGTGGAAATTTTTGGAAGTTTATTCAAACTGGTCTAACAACAACAAAAAAATGTTGCAGCCTAGTAAAGCCACAAAAGCGGGTGGTGACCCTAGCTACCCTTTACGCGCGCCCATACAATCTAATCTCTAAGTGTGTCAGAAAATTTACGGGCAAAACGAGGAAGATTAGGTGGTTTATTTTATTGCGGATCAAATAAAAACTGTAATATTTGTATGCTTTGACACAAGCTGGGGAGAGAGGGAGAGCCAAGCCCATTAGCGTTTTTAATATATGAAGCTTGGATTTCGTGCGGCGAATAATAATATTATAATATAAATAGACATATTGACAGAAAATGAATATATATGCAATAAAAAAACAAACTAAAACTAAAACAAAAATACAACTAATGAAAACACAGAAATAATAGTAAAAACATGGGTAGCCCACCACAAATGCTGCAGAGCGAATCGACATAAATTATAATCAAAGTTCCATGTACCGTTAGCTAAATGGGTACCTGATACAATACCAGTATTACCACCATAATCGCCCATCATACTTCGTACTGTAAATTCTTTGACGGAGTTTTCGTAATAAGAAGACTTATTAAACTTAATTGCACCCCATTTATCATTCTGTTCATCATATTTATACACTGATTCACACCCTTCGTGATCATGCCCCGTAACAATTACCCCGCCATGTGGATTACCTTTACCAAATACACTATCCAACACCAAACCACTCATACCATCACTGATATGGTTCTGTTCATAAAGTGCACCATGCTTGTAGTAAATAAATGCTGGACCATCTTTACAAACGCCGTGTGGCTTTGCCAATGGTACATGTGTTAACAAGACACTGGCTCCTTTATAGTTACTCTCTTTGATCTGTCTTAAGAAATGTTGCGTATCTTCGTGATAGTTTGGTACGTAGCTAGGCCCATCTAGTGCTAATGAATTCAACACCACTAGTCTCCAGCCATCATATTCCTGGACAAAGTTAACTTTTCCAAATGCAAGTTCATATCTATTGATTCTGGCTGGGGACATTTCCCCCGCATACCCAATATCATGATTACCACTAATATTGACAAATACACTATTATCTTTTTCGGTGTGTCGGAAAATCCTGTTCCTGTATCTTTCAGCCCGTTTGTGAAATTCCTGATCACTGATCCATTGACTCGATAATAAATCGCCCAAAACTGCAATATGGGTTGGCTTCAACTTTGATGTAATCACTTTATAGACATGACCCAAATAAAAATCGTTACCATGAATATCAACTCGCATTCTAAATGGTGTGGACGGGTATAAACCACGGATCTGTGGATCACCAAAACCTAATAATTTGATTTGTGCGTTACTATTAGGCCATTTACAATTTGGTTTGAATACAGCATAGTTGTATATGTAAAGATTTAGTAATACAGCAATGGTGATGATAATTTTAGCCAAGGTCCTAAGCCCTGTTTTTATCCTGTCCATTTAAATCGATTTGTCAAAAAGATTATTGATTGTTTTGGTTAGTATAGTGTTTGATGTTAGGTCGAAGTACTATTATTTAAAAAAAAAAAAAAAAAAAAAAAAAAATGAACGAAAACAACACGCATGAAAAACTTTGGCACAGTAATAGTGCTAAACTTTTTTTTTTTTTTTCTTGCTGCAGTGCTTAAAATGGGCGCAACGCAGATTTGTTTTTTTTATTTCTTATTCTGTTTGGGATTTGGGCTTGTATTTTAAGTCTTTAAATCTCGCAGAAAGTTTTCTTCACGCTGTCAATACGCGTGAGAAACTGGAGAGGTCAAGCTTAAAGCAGTAAGAGAAGCTTTTGTTCTTCGCTCCGACAGTTATTTATGCTTCAATAATATTGTCGTTATGAAATGTCACAGGCCTAATTCTGAAACAGGCAACTCAGGAGGTCGATCACAAATTAAAAATAAATAAAAAAATAAAGCTTCATTCTATTAGAGTACATCAAAATTAATTAAACATTTCAGCAACTTTTAATTTTTAAAAAGACATTTTAACAATAGACGAGCAAAAACAAAGCTATTTACACTCTTTTATATAATTTATTATTATTTATATTTTTTTGTTATCGACTCTTTTTGTTTTTATAAAAAATTTCAGAATGGAACTTATCGGCAAAATAGTTAACCCGTTTGCACCGGTGATACGTCCAATTACTGCAATGATCCCTAAACCAATTGAACGGTTGGGATTGTCGTTATTAGATGATGAAAGGTGTTATGATCTATTGATCAGAAAAGTTGATTTTGTCTCATCTCCAGAGTGCGTTGCGATAGGTATTTCACGAGGGTTAGGTTGGGGTATTGTATTACTTTCTTCAGTTGTTAAAGTCCCTCAAATTTTGAAATTGGCCAAGAACCAAAATGCTCGAGGATTATCACTGGCCTCATTTATCATGGAAACTTTGGGTTACATTATTAATACTTGCTATAATTATCGATCTAATTTCCCATTCTCCACTTTTGGTGAGTCGGTTATGACTGCAATTCAAAATATTCTAATTGTGGTCTTGATCCTTCATTATACTAATCGCGGCTCTTATGCAGCTGCCTTCGTTGCAGTTATGGCTTCGATTTTTGCTTCCATGATTAGTCCAGGAGGTATTATTGTTGTGCATGAACAAATAATGTTCTTACAATGGCTAACCATCCCGTTATCACTTGCTAGCAAAATTCCTCAAATCTATATAAACTGGACGAATAATTCTACTGGCCAACTATCTGCATTTACTGTAGTCAGCTATTTGCTTGGATCCTTAGCAAGGGTTTTTACAACAGTTCAAGAAGTCGATGATAAAGTCATTCTGGGGTCCTTCCTAGGAAGTGCAGTATTAAACACTATTTTAATGTTTCAAGTTGTCATGTATTGGAATAACTCTGGATCATTTAAAAAATCAGTGAAAAATGAATAGCTATAATGTACTAATTGTTCTTTTTTTTATTAATTTAGTTTGATAATTTATCTAGTAACTCTAGTTTACTGCCTTTAATCGCCCATGCAGCGTTTTTAACCATACCAGCATTACGCAGATCAAACTGTTCTATACTATTGTTACCTTGCATTAACCGCTGCAACAGTAATTTGGATACCCACGTGGTATCTCGTAAAATCAATATTCGCAAGTATTTTAATTCTCCTATTCGGTCAAACAAATGTCGGGCAGTACACTCTTCAATTTCATCTTGATTCCATTTTTTGAGCCTTGAAACATCTGAAACAAATTTAAATGTCCCTTTAATAAAGTAGTCCGATGTTAAGGCAAGACCGGAAAAGTTGATACAAACCACATTAACACAAATGTTTAGCATATGCATTATATTGCCTGTTGGCAAATGATTATTTAAAGTTAGCGCATTGGATAAAGAAGATCTTCGAGATCTTGGAGTGGAGCGGGGACTGCTGCCGGTATTGCCATTGTTGCCCCCCAAAGACAACTCCTCATTGGTTTTAATCTTTGACAAGTCCAATGTTCTGATGAACACATAGTGACAATTCCGTTTCATCATATTTAGTAGTACGCAAGCCTGCGGAATCGACTGAATCTTTGGATAGTTGTATAATTCACGAACAGCAATACTACTGACCCGTTTATTAACAAGCAATAAACTCTTGACATTTTGTTCGTCTAGGTTGAAAAATATTTCCAGTAAAACTTCATTTGGTAAATCCGTTAGTTTTTTCTTCTTTTTACGCTTCGTTTTTGGAACAATTAGTGATTTATATGCAGTCGGCAAAAGTGGTTTCTTACTGGAATTTCTAGAAGGTTGTAATGAGTCTGTACTGGTTATGGGATTAGATCTTGATGGAGTTGACGATGCAAAGGAAAGACCATTTGAGCGGATCGATATTTGTAACGGACTGGAAAGCCTGGTAGTCATGGTCAATAACTGTACATAATACTTTGCTGCTCTTGGTTGTCTAGTTAGAGATGTTCCAAAGATTCAGTTACTATATTTTTTTGTATTCCTATAATAACAATAACACAACTAAATGGGCTTGATTGTTGTTTCTTCAGAAAAGAAAAAAAAAACAAAAAAAAAACCCAAGGGTAAAAGACAGCTGCGGATTTCACGGCTGTTATATAGTTTATTGCTGAATCCAAGACATGCTGCGTTATAATATTGTTTTGATTCTATCTATTTTTATACGGTACAAAATCTAATACACTCACAAAACCTACAATAGAAACTTCAATCATGCTGTAATAAAGGATGAGAAATCTTCCAAAACCTTTTAAACCACAGCTTAACAAAAGAAAATAATGTTTCTAATGATTTTATTTTACTCTGTTGGCAGCCAGCTGTATTGCACACAAGTAAACACACTTCGTCCCTAAATTTCCTTTGCCTGCATAATTTTGTATACGGCTGATAAAAAAAGATAAATTAAGCGCTAGAATCCTTTCCACTTTACACGCTTTTCATTAAGCGCATCTATTAGATCGCACACGCGAAAAAAACAAACCCCGATCGCACAAAAAAGTAAATCGATCTCCGCTTAGCATATACATATCTTGGAAAATTTAAATCCCAACTTACATCAACAACAAAAAAAATGTAATATGCAACGCGTATTATCAGTACGCTGACAGGGACAAATCCTCCCAAATCTCCATGGTTTTGGAAAATTTCACCACCACAAAAAAAAAAAATTCAAACAATAGACAGGTAGTTTTTTTATTTTCACCCAGCCTAACACAAAAACAATTTTCAAAAATTAAAAACGATCTTCTCAGTTCAACATTGACATAATGAGTGATAGAGAAGAAGATCATCGACCACGAGGTGATGAATACGGCAGTGAAGGTGAAGGTGAAGATGTAGATGATCGGGAAGTGGATTCTTCAGAAGAAGAAGAAGACGATGAGGAAGAAATGCAACGAGTTAGCGAAGGGTTTATTGTAGATGATGAAGAAGAAGGCGAGGAAGATGAAGACGCACCAAAGAAACGTAAGAAAAAAAGAAGAAGAAATCATAGTGAGGAAAGAGAACCTTCAAGGGTGGTTGAGGATACCGGCGATGCATTCGATGATGATGATTTTGATTTGATTAAAGAAAACATGGGTGTATCTCAAAATGAAGAAGTATGTATTAAAAATTTTGTTATTGATGGAAGCCAAAAAAAAAAAAAAAAAATACTAACAGAAACAATAGCGTGAATATAAACGTCTGAAACGAGCTAACGAACGTGATTCAAATGATATGGTTAATGATTTTTTTGGAGACGATGATGACGAACAAGATGAAGATCAACAAGAACGACGACCAATGAATGAATTTGATGATTTTATCGAAGAAGACGAATTTTCAGATGATGAACGTAAAAGACAAGAGGAACAAGATATTCGATCAACTACTCAGCGGAGAATGGCTCCGGTTGATATTGGTCAAGCTGCCGGGCTGGATTCTGAAAAAATGAATGATTTGTATGAAATTTTTGGAGATGGGGAGGATTACGACTGGGCTTTGCAAGGGGAAGAAGACATGGATTTGGATGAGGATGAAGCTGATAATGTCAAAGAATTGAAAGATGTATTCGAACCAGCAGAATTGAAGGCAAGATTATTGACAGAAGAAGATGATGCAATCCGTGTGGAAGATGTCCCAGAACGATTCATTCTTTTACGACAAGCTTGTAAAATGAATTATGAATTGGAAGCTTCAGAATTATTACTAGAACAGCAGTGGGTTCATAACAAACTAAGATCAGAGCATCAAAGCATGTTGGATTCTAAACCTCTATTAATGAAAGATTTCCAAATAGCAGTGAAAGATGTTGTAGAATTTATTTCACAAGAAAATCAAGAAGTTCCATTTATTTGGCAAAACCGTAAAGATTATTTGGGGGTTACCAGTGGTGAAGATGGTAAATTTGAACCATTATTAAATAAAAATGACTTGTGGAGAATTGTGGACTTGGATATTGAATATCATGGTTTGTTGGAAAAGAAAAAGACGGTTGAGAAAATCTGTAATGAATTGGGCCATTATGACGAAGTTTACGAACATGTTAAAGAATATGCAGAGACGCTGGTTGATTATCAAGATTTGATGGATTACATTCAATTCAGATTCAGTGCTGAAATTAAACAAAAAAAGAATGAAAATGGTACTAGTGCTGATGCAGTGAAGAGACATTCAAGATTTGGTAAATTTGACCGAATTCGAAAAAGTGGTATTTATAATGTTGTTAAAGCATTTGGGATGAAATCTGATGAATTGGCAGAAAATATTGAAGAAAATACACGAGTTGCATATTCAGATGATCCGAAAGAGCTGCCGCTTGAGTTTGCCAGAGATTTTTGTAATGAAGATTATACCGATCCATCACATGTTTTGGATGAAGCATCGCAAATGTTTGCTGAAGAGTTATTTTATAATCCAAGATTAAGAAAATTTGTTCGAAAGATGTTTATGGAAAAAGCAAAAGTTGATATTTTATTAACTGATAAGGGACATAAAAAAATCGATCCAAACAGTCCATATTATGATTTCAAATATGCAATTAATCAAACATTTGATGAACTGAGATTGAAACCAGAAATTTATTTAAAAATGTTACAAGCAGAATCCGATGGGTTGGTCATTGTTCGAATTTCATACCCAGAGTACAAAACTACCTTATTTCAAGAAATGTTGAGGTTATTTACAAGTGATAATTATTCAGACGTTGCTAACGCTTGGAATGAAGTAAGACAAACTATTTTCAAAATGGCAAGTCGAAAATTTGTTCCATTAGTTTGTCGAAATATCAAAGAAGATTTAAAGCAAGATTGTATGAGGAGTTTATACTTTGAAATTCGAGATTCATTTGCCCAGAAACTGGATCAAGCTCCTTATAGACCACCAGAATTAGCAGCTGGGGAAACTGCCAGAGTTTTCTCATTATCAATAGGTGGTAACGGGGAGTTTGGTAAAGATTCTGTGTTGGCTGTTATGATGGATGAAAATGGTCAAGTCGATAATAACTTTAAATTTGATGATGACCCAAGAGAGTTGGATTTTAAAAAGAATTTTTATGAAATTGTTAAAGAAAGTAATGTTGATGTCATTTGTATGGCAGGGATCACTCCAAATTCTCTCAAATTGCATAGCATTTTGAAGAATATTATTGATGATTATGATTTGAAGAGTGGGCCTAGTGATAGAAAACTGGAATTAATCTGGATTCAGGATGAAGTGGCTCGGCTATATCAAAACAGTGCAAGAGCAGAATTGGAATTTGCTGAATATACTCCAGTTGCTAGATATTGTATTGCATTGGCAAGGTATGTTCAATCACCATTGTTGGAATATGCAGCATTAGGTGGTGAAGTCAGTGCAATTAATATTCACAAATATCAGCATTTATTACCAAAAGATTTATTTGAAAAGGCCATTGAGAGTGTATTTGTTGATTTTGTTAATTTAGTTGGGGTTGAAATTAATGAAGCAATTCGAAATAATTATGTGGCTAATTTATTACAATATGTTAGTGGGTTGGGTCCAAGAAAGGCATCAAGAGTCTTGCAACATTTGCAATCTCGAGGTGGGTTATTACAAAGAAGTGACTTGATTACTGAGCAATTGGTGCCTGCTACTATTTTTGTCAACTGTGCAAGTTTTCTGATCATTTCAAATGATAGAAAGGCTACTCGAAGCAGTGAAACTGAATTATTGGATGCCACCAGAATTCATCCAGAAGATTATGCAGATGCCCGGAATCTTGCTAGAGAGGCATTTGAAATGGATGATGATGATGTAGCTGAATTGGAAAACATTGGTGGCATTATTGCTCATGTAAATAGTCGAAAACGAGATGCTAAACAACGCTTATCTTTGTTACGATTGAACGTTCAAGCAGAACGAATTTTACAAGATAGTAATGGTCTGAAAAAGAAACATCAAACTTTATTAATGATTAGAAGGGAACTAATTAACCCATATGAAGAAAAACGAATGCCATTGCGACGTCTCAGTGAGATGGAAGTTTTTACCATGCTTACTGGTGAAACTAAAGAAACATTATCGCCCGGAATTGTTATTCCTGTAACAATTAGAAAAGCTACCGATCGATTTTTAGCAGTACGATTAGGTTGTAATATTGATGGTAATGTTACTAGGGAAAATATGAGAGATTATGATAAACCTCAAGCATTCCAGCAGGGTCAAACTGTGCCTGCTGTAGTATTGCAGGTTAATTATGAACAGTTTAATGTTGAATTAGCCACAAGATTGAGCGAAGTTAACCGAGCTAATGATCATTTGAAAAACAGAAAACGAGATCCAAAGAAATGGGATATTGATGAAGAACTACGAGATGAAGCAAAATTAAGGGCTAAACTTGAAGAAAAAGATAAGGCTAGAAGAATTATCACGCATCGATATTTTAAAGTTATGAATTCCAAACAGGCGGAAGAATATTTGGCTCCTAAATCAAATGGTGAATTGGTGATTCGACCAAGTTCTCGAGGGTATGACCATATTGCGATTACTTGGAAAGTGGCTGATCATTTGTTCCAACATTTGGATGTTATTGAATTGGCAAAACCTACTGAATTCCAACCAGGTAAATTTCAAGTCGGTAGTGATGTTTATAGTGATTTGGATGAATTGATTATGGAGTATGTCAATGGGTTGGTGCAAAGAGTTTCTGAAATGACCAATCACCCCAAGTTTGAAACAAACAAAAAGAGAGAAGACATTGATCAAAAATTGGCGGCGTATTCTGAAGATTCGAATAAGAGTTCATACGCCTTTGGGTATGATTACAAACGACCAGGGTATTTTCTGCTCTATTTCAAATTATCACCAAAAGCTCAATTGCAACATTGGACTGTCAAGGCAAGAAAAGATGGGTTTGAAATGGCACAGAAAAAGTTCAAGACTATTAATGAAGTTATTAATGGTTTGAAACAATTGTTCAAAGAAAAGATGAGAGATAGTGGTGGCCGAGGCGGCAATAATGCGTATGGACGTGATCGCGACTATGGCAGGGACTATGGTCGTGATTACGGTCGTGATTATGGCCGTGATTATGGTCGTGACTATGGTCGAGGTGATGGTTATGATGGTAGAGGCCGATATTAGCGATTATATATAAAAATATATATATATATTCTATGTTGTATTTAAGATATAAAAAATAAAATAAAAAAGCCGTTTTATGTTTAGTATTGAACTGCTATATTTTATCTAATGCAACTTTTAAAAACCCTCTGGTACCTTCTTTTGTTGCGATTAAACTATACCCATCAAATACAGGTTTACACATAAAATCACCTGGGATTTTATCTAAAGACCCGCCACTAATGCTATCTTTAGCCAAATAAAACCCTTTAATACTAGTAACCACTGCAAAATACTTTAAAATACAAATTGGGATTCCTATATCAACTAATTTTCCTTGTTCCATAAAAAAAAAATCTAGTCTTCGGCACTGTCTAACCATTTTATACATTTCAATGTAATATCCAGGCTCCCAATCTTGAGGCTTGGGTATGTTTGTTACAATCAGTGATCGCGTATAAGGTAAATATTTCATGATATTAGTTATATCAAAGACACCGGTAGAGTCAAATGCTACCTGCCGCACGTTTGGCAAAAAGTCGCCAATTTTATCAGCGTCATATTTTAAAAATGGTGTGCATGCTGCATTTCTTAGCTTCAATCGTTCCAAATTTGGCATGGATACATTGAAAAGCATCTCAACTGTATGAAGGTTTTCGATCGATAATGAAACGATACTTTCGTTGGCTCTACTAGATTTTGGTAGCAAAATTCCTTTAAAAGCGCCAATTAACTGTCCATCCTGTTGCCGAGGGCGATAATCGTTACTCATATAGTCACCAGCATACTTTAAACTGAATCTTTTGTTTTGCCCTGAAAAAAGTGGACGGTATGAGCTAACGGCGAAAGAAGCGTCGTAGTAAAGCATGCCACTGATGACGATGTTGACATTTTCAACATTCGAAATAAAACTCCTCAGTAATTCAGAACTGATGCAGTTTAATAGCTTTAGTCTTAAATATTTCACCGATACTGGCAGTCTATCAAGTTTCAGCATAATAAGGAAACTTTCCAATGTACCTATCAAATAAATATCCAATGTTGATACTTTCTTGCTCGTTATCAAATCGGTAATTGAATCCAAAAACTCGTCATGCCAAACAAATTTTAGTCTGAGTGTAACATTTGAATTCAAAATCTGAAACATTCCGTTTGAATAAAAATAGTTGATTAAACTAATTCCAGCAATTTCCAGCACCTGCAGGCCCCACATTTGATTAAAATTAAAAGCTTGCAGGTCCAACGATCCCAGCCAAGTATCGACATTTTCAGCTTTAATGTGCAATATTTTGGTACATTTTAACATATCCCCTTGATTACGTAGAGCTGTCGCGAAATCTGTATATTGTTTGTAATGAACATAGGACCAAAATCGAACACAAAAATGCTGTCTTTCATCGGTTAAAAACCCATACGGATTATTGCACCATTTCGTACAATCTCTTGCAAAGAACTTGGAGTTGTTTAAAGTATATGATATTTTTTTTAGTTGTCCACGATTGCGTCTTTCCTTGTTGTCGAAGTCAATGACAAAATTTTGGAATAGCAATTCTTTAATCAACAGTTTGAAAGCACCGCATGTCAGTCGCAACGCTTTGATATCATCTAAAGAAAGGTAGTTTTCAAGGATCAGCGTTACGATCTCCGTTGGCAGGTCAAAAATATGTTTCATGATAGGGTGACGTGTGCCAAAAGCGGGATTTGTAAAAGCAATTTCTGAAATAAACTCTGCTAAGCGGTTGTTGTTGTCGTATGTGGCATAAAATAAAATAAAAACAAAAACAAAAACAAAGAAGTAACCTTCATTTCTGATGTTGGATACAAAATGCAGATTTAGTTGAAAAGAAAAGCGCTGAGCCGCGGGTGGTTCTTTTGCTGACTTTTGCTGACCCGAGTTGGGTTTAAAAGTCGTAACCAAGGTTTTTGTTGTTGAACAAGATAAGCTTAGCGATACACGGCTTCTCATAAGTCACACCTCAACTCAATTAATTCGAGAGCCGTAAAAGATATGCTATTGGACTGTTGATCTAAAAGAGCCTACGTAACCTGAATCGTACATGTCTAATAGTAACAATGAATTATATTATAAATAAATTTTAATACCGTATCAAATATTATAAGTATTCTATAATCCCTTCTGGTTGTTTTATCAAATTTGATTTAGCGGATAGTAATCAAGCCGAGTTATTAAGCGCTGCATCCATCGCATAAAAGCCTTTTACTTATCGGGTCAATGAGTCTTTTACCAGTCGGATGCCTCGCGCCGCGTATTATGCGGCGTGTCTCGAAATGTATCACCTTGTTTTTTTTGTTGTTTTTTGTTTTGCAGTTATTAAAATATGTTACTTCTTTTTTTTTTTATTTTTTTATTTTTGGCGCCAGCAAACAAATGTCTTTGAAAACTAACACTAGTACAAGTAGATAACCTAAACCTAGAAACTGGAACAGAAATACAAAAAAAAATTTAAAGTTTGTCTATAAATATTCTATAGTAAAAATCCAACCCAGTTATAACACCATACCCATCAAATAACGGCCTATTAGACGGTATAGCATCAGAATGGGGATCCAAACCAAATTTACTAAATTGACCGGCCAAAAAAAAATCTTTTATATCTGTTGTATGCGCACAGTACTTCATAACACTCAATGGGAAGTTGTGTTGATTGAAGTTTTGGTATACAAAAAATTCCAGGCTCCGGCATTGGTGCACCAGGTTGTATAATTCCTTTTGGAAACCCCATTTATGACGGTTGCCCACATTTCTATCCATACTGTCTGGTGATGCTTCCAATGCATTTTTTATAATCAATGATCTGACTTGAGGCAAATGCTCCATTACAAACGATATATCATAACAGCGATTGTAATCAAAAGTTACTTGGCGTAGGCTGGGCAAGAAATGTTTCATTCTGATTGTGCTATTACTACTACTACTGCCGCGCACTGTGCGGCACCAAGTCGATAATGCAATGCCCGCTACCCGATGCAATTTCATGCAGATTAGATTAGGCATGGAATATTTCAAAAGCGTATAAACAGCCAAAGTATTTTCGAGAGTTAACAATTGGATGTTGATAGTGGTAGATGAAGTGCTGGAACGAAATGAGCTGAACAGTAGTTGATCTAGAGGGCAGTCATAGTCATGTTTAAAACTTACCGTCTTGGTGTTATTAGAAGTAAAAGATGTGGTTGCTAAGGTGGTATTGTTAGCATATGTGATTTTCCCAATAATGTTGATATGTTCGACGTTATAAATAAAACTTTTGAGTGAAATAAAATCCAGCCTCCAAGCATTTATTTTAACGTACTTTATTGACGATGGCAAGCTTCCAACGTTCAGTTTGGCGACAAAGTTTTCCAATTTATTATTACTCGGTAGTGTGACGTCTAATGTCGATACTTTATCATTCTTAATCAAGTGTTCAACCGCAGCTAAGCTGTCACTGCTATCATCATGATCATTATCTAGCCAGCTAATTTTCAGTTTAATCATAACCTTTGAATTCAATATTTTGAAAGCATAGTTTGAGAATAAATGGTTGATTAATGATAATCCATCGATTTCAAGTACCATCAGTTCAGCCAATTGGCCAAAATCAATCAAATCCATGTTTTCAGCATTTTCCATTTTTATATGCAAGTTTTTGATAAATGGCAACAATTTTTTCATTCTCACCAACCCCAAAAAGTTGTTATAATTGTTTTTTCCAATATAATTCCAATTTGAAATACAGCAATGTTCGTTATTAGCACTTAAAAACTCGTATTGATTCGTACACCACCGGAAACAATCTTTATTAAAGAAATTCTGGTTATCCAAAGTTTCACTATTTTCGCAGTTAAATGACCTTACTTTTGATCGTTCCTGAGCCTTTTTATGAACAATAGCCAAAGAGTTGGGGTTTTGATTACAGTCCAAAATAACAGTTTTCCATAGTATTGGTGTGATCAATGTATCAAAACACCTAGTTACTAACCTCAGTTGTTTGGTAGCATTTAAAGGTAGGTATAATTCTACAATATTCGAAATAACTTCTGACGGTAAATCCACGATTGAACTCATCATATTTATAAAATTCTTACAATACTGATGTTAAAAAAGAGAGAGAGAGAAAAAAGAACAGCAACATTTATTTATTTATTTTATTTTATTTTGTTGTTTGTTAATTACGTTTATTGTAATTGTTTTTTTGTTTTAAAAAACAAAAATGCATAAAAGCTGCATATTTGTCACGATGGCTGCCAAACAGGTGTTGAGTGGTTGACTCGAGGCCTCTGAACTTATCAATACAAAGAATGAGACATTTGTGTTTTAAAGTGCTGGGCGCATGTATCCGTTATATTTATCATTGTTTACACCATCTAAAATTATTTGACAGCAAATCTTACTAGCATTAAAAAAAATAAATTAATAAATTATGTAACATTACATTATAGAAAGCCCAAGATGTCTTTTTTTTTTTTTTTTTTTTTTTTTTCTGTCTTTTCTACCACTTGTTGGTCTCCTTCAACCATTTGATCCGATCTTCTACAGCCTTTCTTGGATACCCATGATTTTCAACCAGTTCGGCGATCCCTTCATCATTATGGGCCAACGCGTCGTGCGTATCAAAAAAGTATCGGTTATCAGTCAAAGCATTACCAGATTTTAAATATTCTTCAACAAATGCATTTGAATACTTTGGAATGGCAGAAGATGCAATGACCGCAACGTTGATAATAGCATCTAATGGATCATTAACTTGTGAATTGTTATAAAACTCCGTCCACTTGTCAGTCAAGTATCGACTTAATTCATCTGAATCAACTGACGCTACCACGTCAATATATGGCGTACTGTGGCCATTTGTATTATTTTCAGTCCGTCGTCGTTTGGAATTATCATCATCATCCTTCTCAAGTTGATTGTCGTGACCTCGCTTTTTAGTATCATCTTCTTCTACTACTACCACTTCTTCCACTGGTAGTTCTGGTTCATCTACAGGCTCTGGTTCTTGATCAGTAATCCGTGGATTGACAAATCGAGAATACTCAAAGTCACCAAACACTTTTCCCATTTCTTTGATATATTCTGAAGTATCCCCACTACCACCAATCAATTTTAAAGTTTCCGAGTCTTCTCGTTTTTGTTTTAATAACGGTTCAATTATTTCTTCTATAATTCTTTTAATTGTGGGAACATCGTAATTATTCCCCTTATTTTTGCTCATACATTCGTAAACTTGGTCTCGATTGTGTGGCCTGACCCGTCTATCCATAAACATTGCCGCGAACGTGGATTTCTCCGTGTCATTTAGTGATGGGAGGCTCATTCTTTTAATTTTATTTTTTTATATTAATCAAAAACTGTTAGCAAAGCTAATCTTGTCGGTCTACTTTATAAAATTGTGGTGTCGTTGGGGTATTAAATTCGCGCTGATAGTTTGTTACTTTTTTTTTGTGGTGTTTTTTATTAATTTAATGAGACAGGTGAAAAAAAAAAAAAAAACCAATTTATTATTTGGGTTCAAAAAGTTACAAGCTTGTTGACAGCTGTATCAGAATGAATGTAATACGAAAGAAAAAAAAACAAAAAAAAAGTCAAAATGGGAGTTTAAAAAAAAAATCTATTTGCGGCGCAGGTTTATGTCAGCACTGAAAAAAAAAAAAAAAAAAAAAAAAAAAAAAATTTATAAAGGGCGATAAAAAACAAT
>JAJLUN010000074.1:0-11874 GCA_030564365.1 Blastobotrys arbuscula | reverse complement strand
AAGTTCTCAAAGTTTGATCTGTCAGAATTTCAGCCTAAGAAGGCCCCGAATACAGTCCTACAGAATCAATATGGGAATACTAATGGTTCTGGACAATACTCAAACTATAGCAGTCCAGGTGGTAGTAATGCTCCATCGGCACAAGCATCAAGTTTATCATTATCATCTTTAAGTAATGCATTAAAGGATATTGACACCACTCCAGCTTCTCAGCATTTTGAAACTATATTGCAAGCCGGGACAATGAGCGATGTACGAAATGCTGTTAATCAGTTAGTCGAATTACTACATGAAGATCCGAGATTAATTCAACGATACTATGTATACGAACATGTCAGTTCATTTGTTAAAGTGAAAAACCCGTTAACCCGAGAAGCCGCACTGTTAATTTTGACCAGTATTGCCCGGGCGTTTGGTACCAACACCAAAGCGGAAGCTTATTTATTAGATTCATTTTTGATCCCACTTGATGCAATGGCCGATAAAGAACCCACGGTCAAACGAGCGGCTCAAACTTGTATCGACAGTTTATATGCAATCTATCCCAATGAAGCTAAAGTTTCCATCTTGATGTCCAAAATCATGGAGTATTTGAAGGGTAACAGAAAATGGCAAAGCAAAGTTGCTGCTTGTAAATTGGTTGATAAAATTTTGCAAGATGTCCCACAAGATTTTTTGGAAGATCGATTTATTGATTGTATTCCGGTTTTGACTAACACTATGCATGATTTCAAGCCGGAATTAAGCAAAACTGCCTCTCAAACTTTGACCAATTTTGCAAACTGTTTGGATAATCAAGATGTTACTCCAAGAATCAAGGTTATTGTGGATACCTTGTATGAACCAAAAAAAGTTGAAGAATGTATCAAAGCATTGTCTAAAGTAACATTTGTTACTGAAGTTACTGAACCAACATTGGCAATCTTGGTACCAATTATGAATCGAGCGTTGAATTTATCATCTTTAAGTCAAGATTCATTGCGACAAACCGTTATTGTTGTGGAAAATTTGACCCGATTGGTCCATGACCCACGCGAAGTTAAGCCGTTTATTCCAGAATTGTTGCCAGGGGTTAGCAAAGTTGTGGACACTGCGGCTCAACCGGAAGTACGGGAACTTGCAGAAAAAGCCAAGACGGTGTTGGAAAATGCCCAATATGAACAAAACAGTGCAAAGAGAAAGATTGATGATAAAGAAGCATCAGAAGAAGTCAATAAAGATTTGCCAGTCAATTTGCAACAATATGCCAGCAGCTTGATCAAAATTGATGTCAATACCCGGGAGTTCCAACGATTACAAGAAGTTTATCGAATTTATTTGGATATTGAAGATCCAACTGAACGTGTCAACCATTTCAAACAAATGTTTGCTGATGTCGCTCAAGAAGATGATGGTGAAGAAGGGATTGAAGTCGTTAATGCACAATTTTCCTTAGCTTATGGTAGTCGAATGTTGTTAAACAAGACTGTTTTGAGATTGTATAAGGGCAGACGGTATGGGTTGTGTGGTAGAAATGGCGCTGGTAAAAGTACTTTGATGAGAGCAATTGCCGAAGGTAAACTGGAAGGTTTCCCAGATAAAACTGAAGTTAAAACTTGTTTTGTTGAACATAAATTACAAGGTAATGAGGGAGAATTGGATATTTTGAACTTTATTGCTAGTGATCCTGAATTAGCGGATATTTCCCGGGATGAAATTTCTAGAGCTTTACACGAAGTTGGGTTTGATGATTATAAACAATCCCAAAAAGTTGGATCATTATCCGGTGGGTGGAAGATGAAATTAGAATTGGCCAGAGCCGTTTTAATGAAGGCTGATATTTTGTTGTTGGACGAACCTACCAATCACTTGGATGTTTTGAATGTTAAATGGTTGGTAAATTATTTAGTTACACACACTGATATTACTTCATTGATTGTTTCTCACGATAGTGGATTTTTGGATAATGTTTGTACTGATATTATTCATTACGAAGGTAAAAAATTGGTATATTATAGAGGGAATTTGAGTGAATTTGTCAAGGTTAAACCAGAAGGTAAGGCTTATTACACGTTAACTGATTCCAACTTGAAAATGGCCTTCCCACCTCCTGGTATTTTGACTGGTGTTAAGAGTAATACACGAGCCATTGCAAGAATGGCCAATGTTACTTTTACATACCCTGGAGGTGACAGACCATCATTAGCTAATGTAAGCTGTTCATTATCATTATCATCTCGAGTGGCTGTTTTGGGTCCAAATGGTGCTGGTAAGAGTACATTGATTAAATTATTAACTGGTGAATTGATTCCTGCCGAAGGTAAAGTTGATAAACATCCAAATTTGCGTATTGGGTATATTGCCCAACATGCACTACAACATGTTGAACAACATAAGGAAAAGACTCCAAATCAATATTTACAATGGCGATATAAGAATGGTGACGATCGAGAAGTCCATTTGAAACAAAGCCGAAAATTCACTGCAGAAGAACAAGCCATGATGGAAAAACCAATTGATAGCGATGAAGGACATGGTCCACGACAAGTTGAAGCTATTATTGGTCGACAGAAGTTGAAAAAATCTTTTAGATATGAAATCAAATGGAAAGGATTTTTACCAAAATACAACTCATTTTTAGGTCGAGAATTCTTGCAAGAAAATGGGTTTGTCAAATTGGTGCAACAATTCGATGATCATGAAGCTTCTCGAGAAGGGTTGGGGTATCGAGAATTATCCCCACCTGTCATTAGAAAACATTTTGAAGATGTTGGCTTGGATGGTGATATTGCCGATCATACCGCAATGGGATCATTATCTGGTGGTCAATTGGTTAAAGTGGTTATTGCTGGTGCCATGTGGAATAACCCACATTTGTTAGTTTTGGACGAACCTACCAATTATTTGGATCGAGATAGTTTGGGTGGACTGGCTATTGCTATTAGAGACTGGTCTGGTGGGGTTGTGATGATTTCACATAATAACGAATTTGTTGGTGCCTTGTGTCCAGAACAATGGCATGTCGAAAATGGTCAAGTTGTTCAAAAGGGCAACACTGAAGTTAATAGCGATCGATTTGAATCTTCAAATGCTACTAGTGAAGCTTCCACCGCTGCTAATAGTGATGCTGATGCTGATAGTCCATCCAATGTTAAGATTAGACAAAAGAAGAAGAAGATGACTAGAAACCAAATGAAGGAACGGGAATCTCGACGACGGTTGAGATATATTGAGTGGTTGAACACTCCAAAAGGTACTCCAAGGACACCTGATACTGATGATGAAGATGAATAATGTTCATTATTATAATTAATAGATTTTAAAATAGAGTAATAATAAAAGTTTTGGGTTTTTGATTTTTGATTTTGATTTTTTTAGTTTCTAACTAGCCGCACAAAAAAGTTCCAAAAGTTCCATATTACTGGGTGCGCGAAAAATTTTCTTTATTGTTAATACCTTTTCAAAAATTTGATCGTAACTTTTCAATTCTTGACATTCATATTAATAAATCGAAAAAAAAAAAAAAAAAAAATGTTGAGCAACGCACCAGCTCCAAAAAATTTTGACGCTAACAACGCAGAGAATCTTGAAGATTTGGAAAAACAATTTGCCGTCAAAGCAGTAGTTCATGCCCAAACATACTGGAACATTTTGGAAAAGTTACCAGGGAGTTCATTGAAATTAACTCCAACCGATGACGAAATTTACAACCACATGTTGGAAGACTTCCCAGAATTCAAAGATCATCCTGAAAGCGTCAAAGTGGTGAATGAAGATGAAATGAAAAATGCCAAAAACAAACCACGATGGAGAAAGTTTATGAGTGAATATGAAAAAAAAGTTGAAGATTACAATTTTGGGACCTTATTGCGAGTTGATTCAGCCGATGAATATGGTGAAAAAAATAGTATCTTTGTTCCAAGAATGCAATTCTATGCATTCGAAATTTATAGAAATAAGCATGGTATGAACGATTGGATCAAAGAATCCAACAGTTAAGAGTTTTTTTTTTTTTTTTAAATTATATTTATTGTATATTTGTGTTGTTGTTTTTTCATTCTTTTTTCATATTTTATATTACAACAGAGTTATAGTAAGTCTACGTAATCTAGGATGCTGTAATCGTAGTTGATTGGAAATTAATGAATGAATGGATTGGAACGACTGATTGTTACTATTAATCACCTGTAGATCCAAGTGTGCTGTATAATTTGGTCCAGATGGCATTAATACAATATCGTTGATTTTAATATCCAACATGTTGGTACTAAAGATGGTTTTCAATTGTTCAGTATGAGGCTCAATTTCATTATCTAATCTGGCATTACAATCCGCTAGTTCATAACATGCTTGTTTAGTTGTCCCCCAACCAGCTCGTACAATCATTGTACTAACAATCAAACCACCCAACGGGTCCAACCAATCCAAATGCCAGAAATACCCACCACCAATAGTGGCAACAGCTACCATAGACACCAAACTATCTACTCGATGATGCCACGCATTAGCTACTAAGACCTGTGAGTTGGTTTGTTTAGAGACCTTCATTGTTGCGTGATACAGCCATTCTTTAATACCAATACTAGCCAACGCCAACCACGCGGCGTTAATATCTGTACTTTCACCACCGTGGCTATGACTATGAGAATGACCATGTCCGATTTCCAGCCATGATGGCAATTGATCCAACAATTCTATATGTTGTAAACATGAAATTAATGAACTCCAGCCCATTGACACCCCAGCAAATATCAGCAACGCACTAACCCCCATGGACCCCAACGCTTCTACTCGTCCATACCCGTTTGGGAAATGTTGAGTTGGTGGCTTCCCACTTAATGATACTGTTGCTAATGTTAGAAAATCACTAAACAAGTCGCTAACTGCATGGATCGAGTCTGCAATCAGCGCTTGTGAATGGAATACCACCCCACCTAAACCTTTACCCACAGCCATGCCAACGTTGGCTAATAAACCAATCCAGGTAATTCTAATTGCTGGGTTTTTTAGCCCGCCTTGTTCTTGTGATAAGACAGAATCTGCTGAACTATGTGAGTGTGTATGCCCTAACAAACTATGACTGTGCTTATGATCATGCTCATGAGATTGAGAAGAATGTGAGTGTGGGTGATCGTGATTTTGGTTTTGATGATTGTTCCGTAGTGATAATGTACAGCTTAGGAATCGTTTGGAGATTGGCGAAAATCGTGCAGACCTAAGCACAGATATCCGTGCTGTTCCTACTGTTAACATATTTGGTAATATACAAATGTCAAAAAGAAGAAGGAAAAAAAAAAAAGATCAGTGTTGTTTATTTTTTATTTTTCTATTTAGTGATGGATGATGAAAAAGTTCGGAGTAAGTTTTTTCGGGTCGGGTGTCCAAAAATAGTCAATTAAGCTTTTATAAAATGTAGTGGCGTTGTTGCGTTGTGCACAACTTGGCTGATAATTGCAGATCAAGAAAAAAAAAAATTAAAAAAAAAAAATTATCAGATCATCTTTACACCAAATTGTTTTTCAAGCAAATGAAATACGTAATCGAAAAAAAAAAAATTTAAGTTATATTATGCATAAAAAAGTTCTATAAAGATCCAAAAACCTGCAATAATGTCCTTTATTGCGAATAATCTTCTCTTTTAATTGTGTCTGATCTTATCGCATCAATCGTATTTTCGTAATTTCCACCTTGACCTTCATTAGGAGGGGCCATCAATACAGTACTTGGAGGATAGACAGGTGGTCTGGCCTTTCTAGTAGACTTGGATTCTTCCACAATAGGTGGAGGGGTTTCACCAATTGGGGCCATTTTGTGCAGCTTTTGGCGAATGTAATTGACTTCGCTAGACAATAATACTTCCCCACCTTCTAATTTTCGCAAATAAAATTTCAATTCACCAACACTAATATTTTCATTGTTCATGACATTTTCTTGCAAAAAATTTCGAAAGTTTAGTGATACTTGGACAATATGTTTAACAATATCAATTTCACCAGGTTTCAATGGTAATCTACTAGCATTATTGTTCCAGCTTTCCAAGTCTTCCAATTTTGGTCGACAGGCATCTCTTGGAATTTCTTCATGAAAATCACAAATTGGACATGTAAATGAAGTGTTGGCTTTGGATTTTGATCGACCAAATTTCAAGCATCTTCCGTGATACCATTCATGGCACACATCACATTCCAGCATCATACCAGAATCGGGACTTCGACATAAGCAAAACCGTCCTTTAGACTTTTGGTACAAATCATCTAAGGAAAAACAAGTATCATTTCGTGATTTGACATAACTTAAATGAGTTTTTAGAATATACAGCGGCGCATTACCTTTACCAAATAGTCGTTTACCATCTCTCATCCAACTTGTAACCTGTCGAATTTCTTTCTCCAATGCAAAAATGTTGGGTTTCGAACCCATCCGTTTGGCTTCTTCTAACATTGTTAATGCATCATTATATGAAGGGCGTGTATCTTCTTTATCCCCCAATTGATCAGGTACATTGTTTTCCAACCTTTGTTTCAATCGTTTTTGTAATTCTTTAGTAGTAGGAACATTTTCTGATTCATTAATAAAATCTTGTATCTGTTCTTTTGTTAATTCACTAGATAATTCTTGTTTCACACGTTGTTCGAAACGTTGTCCCTGTTTCTTACGTTCACTGACTTTTTCCCACAAATCACGTTCCAAATTTTCAACATTTAATTGCAAACCGTCCAATAAATAACTTGATAATGTCTCCAAATCGGCATGATCAATTGTAGTTTCTACTTTTTCAATCCATTTTTGAATCGCCACTTTTTTGGAAATTTGATCGACTTCGCTCAGCTTCACTTTCAATAGTTTGCCTTCCATTAATAGTTGCTCATATTCATTTTTGTCTGTAGCATCCGAAATGTTGGCTGCCTTGTTTTTATAGTCCAGAATACTTTTCGCTCGTTCTTTGATTAGTTCAACTTCGGGCACAGTTACAACTAATTTTGGTATATCATCCAAAATCTTTTGAAATTCTTCCAAACTAGTAGGTTCATTCAAAACGTTTTTAGCCCGGTTGACCCATTCCTCCCCCCTTTCAATCAAATCTTCTAACGGATCAGTGTCAACATTTAGCCCTCTTGATTGTTGCATTAGATCGTTTAAATCGCCTAAATTAGGCTTTGGGTTTTTGGATAATAATTGTGAAACTTTATTGTACCATTTGGTGGACAATTCAGTATCTCCTTTGAAAGTTTTATCATCGTCATCATTTTCTTTCGAAATGTTGTGCCCCACCATTTTCAACAACTCTTCATTATTCTTTTCATAAACTAGTTTGAACCGTTGAGCTGAATCTTCACTAATATCCATGTCAATAAAATGTTCTAAAGAGATCACTTGTGGGGAATCCATCGCTACAATACGTGATAGGTAACAATAATCGCATGTTTTACTGCAAATATGAATAGTATCCGGTTGTGTCTCGATTTTAATGTTTGGGTATTTGTCTAATAAATCTTTTCTTAGTTTAACCTCATCGTCAATCGCTTGTTGAGTCAAATCAAAACTAAAAGTGTTAGTAATTTTTTTTTTTTTTTTTTTTTTTAGAGAGACTTACTATTGTGGATCGGTGATATCTAACAACATTAGTTGTAGACAAAATGGGGGTTTGAATTTATGTTTGCGGTACAACTTTCGGCATTCATTACCATACTTGACCCAATTTTTTGGTAATACGTTGACCGACTCACTCATGTTAAACCCATGGTTCATATGCGCATGGTACGATTTTGGAAAAGTAATAATAATTTCTCCAGGACGTTGATCTGCTGAATAACAAGTAATATCATTTTGTTGCAAAACCTCAGGACTCAACATGAATGTATTTTCCAACGCTTCTTTACTATCCAAAGAATCCAACAATGAATGGAACTTATAAAAATCGTCTTCGGCAGTGGAATACCAAGTCTTTGTTTGTCCATAATGATGATAATTAACCGAATAACTCAAAAAATCATCAAAATTCCACGCTTTGGTTGCAAATATCATGCCGACATAAACCCAGGGTTGAACCATATGAGGAACTTCGGTATTAATAAACCTCATTAGCGAACCTTTAGCGAATGGTATAACATTTGGATTCCAATTATTCAGTGCTTCGTCGTTATTCGAGTTTCGTTCCACTTGTGAAAATGCTGATTGTTGAACTGAAGTTGGTAAATCTGCTCCATACTCAACTTCGACATTTTCTTTGGCATCGCAAACGATTCGCCAAAACTCTTTTTCAACCATTGATTCATCAACTTCGTTAGTACCAAAGATTTTTTTCAAAAAATCCCCGGCTTTTTGTTGAAATTGTCGTAAATTATAACTGGGAGCGCGTCTAAAATCGGTTTTGAAATCGTTCATTATAGGTTTACAATGCCAATCATCAAATGGAGGTAATGTTGGATCATCCGGGACCGTTGGTAATTGATCTAACGGAGTGACTCGATGAGGAATGTTTTGACTATTCAACACTTTTGGATATTCATCAGTATCAATATCATGATCAAATTTTATCTTTTTGATAACTTTACCATCTACATCAGTGATATCATTAGATTCATAAACTGGTAATCTTGTACCATCGGTCAATGTGATCCCGTCTTTTTTTAACTTATCTTCATATGGAACTAAATGCTTACCATAAGTAGTTTTTAAAGAAGTACTTAAACTAGTCATCGATCTCCCACTATACCCCAATTCCCTACCAATTTGAGCCCATAACTTCCCTTGTGTTACCTGTTCATACCCACCTCTTAATCTAACCACTTGATGAATTCGAGTTAAATCCACCTCTCTTCTATCGATACTGGGTTGTTTATTAATCGGTGAGTTTCTTGATTTATGGAAATCATAGATTCCTTGTACAAACTGTTTTTGGATTTCTTTGCCACGTTTATTCATACACTGCCGCCGCGTTTTGAACCAGAATAACTCTGTATCCAATGAAAAAGTAGGATCCCATCCTTTTGGTGGCACTACTTTAATCATACCATATTTTTTACCCATGTCTGACAGCGATTCTATATAATCCATTGGATGTTGAAATTCATCCATCGTAGGCCTTACTGTCGGCACATGCTTCAACCCAAATAATCTATTATCTCTTTCCAAATCATGATTTATATCTTTCGGAGTCTTTACACTATTCCAATCCAGTGGAGGTAGTGCACGGCCCTTGTTCTGGGGATACATGAATGCTGCAGTGTGAACTTTAGTTGTTGGGTCATTGGTACAGATGATTTTATTCTCATTCATTGACATTTCGATCTGAATTTTTCTACCAGACGGGTTTGGTCTGACAAATTTCGATGTAACCACGGGGCCACTATCAGCAGGAATTGGATCGGCTTCATTGATTATTATTGTATTCGAGGTCTGTTCATTAGTTACTGGATTAGCACCATTTGTTTTGATTTTTATTGTTGTGTTAGTAGTGGTATTCGATGGTGGTTGTTGTTCTGGTGGTGATGCTGCAGTATTAAAAAAAGTAGTAGTGGGCGGTGCGGGTGTTGTTGAGACCGCTGGTGAAGATATTGATTGTGATTTTATTGAATTTGATGCCGCTGTTGTCTGTATCTGTTGCGAAGGTTTTCTAGCGGCATTCACTGGAGTGAACCCGGGCATTTTTTAATAATAAATAATAAATATAGCTGTGAAAGTATGAAAAAAAAAAAAAATTGTCGTGGATGTTAGCGTATTAATGTTAGCAATGAGTGTAGCTAGTGAAAAGGGGCGGGAAATTATTGGCAATATATAAAACTATTCTGGGAAAAGGAAAAGGGAAAAAAAAAAAAAAAAAATTGATTGTATGCGGAAGAAAAAATTGTTTTTGGCGTGCTGCTGCGGTATGTATTTTGCAGAGTGTTTTCAAGGTGTAATAAGCTGTACATGTTGGCCACTTGGGATTACGTTGCCAACATAACATTAGGCCGGCATTACTCATCCAAAGAAAATAAAATAAAGTTCCAAAATCTAAAACGGTACGGTCTAACATTATAGACAGACAATACAAAGACAGAATCTGTAAAAAGTAGGAATTTTTATTCGAAAAAATAAATTAAGGGGCATAATTAGATATTAAAAACTGGGAATACAAATAATAATAATAATAATAATAGTAATCAAACTTATGCTTTAGCAGCAGCAGTAGCAGCAGCATCCTTAGCATCATCTTCAACCTTTGCTGCTGCTTCTCCGGTGGTAGCAGTGATACCTTCTGCGGTTGTAGTAGCTGGCTCGGTGGTACCTTCTGTGGTTGTATCAGCAGCAGCTGCTGCTGGTTCGGTGGCGGTGGTGGTGGCAGCAGCATCTGTTGATTCTACAGCTGGAGCATCTGTACTGGCGGCTGGCGCTTCATCGTTTGCTTTGGCACTGGATTGTTCGGCAGAGGCGTCTGGTTTGGTGTCGCCTTTGGCAGCATCTTCGGCCTTTGGTGATGTTTCCTGCTTCTTTGTTGAGAATCGTCGTTTCAATTTAGATGTGAATTCACTTAACCCCATTGTTATTGTTTATGGTATTTAAAAATAAATAAAATAGTACAAGAAAAGGAGTAGAAGAAAAAAATAAAAATAAAAAATAAAAAAGATTTAAAAAGGAATGACCCTCCTTTTTATAATAATCCAAGTCTTAGCAAACGGCATTCTTTCGGTTTAAGCCCCCGAAAGTTTATTAATTTAAAAAAGATGTGGGCTTGAGCATTATATGAATCCGGTGCATTCTAAACTAGTTTAGATGACATGGTTCATATATTACAACCTCAGACAAATTTTTAATAAAATAGGAATAATTATTTTTATGAAACGGATATTAAAGGCTGTACGTACCCAATAGGGTAAAACTGTACGATCTTAATTAAAGATCTATGGGCCATGTTAAGTCATGTCCATAGTGTTTTCAACGACGTATCTTGCTAATCTCAGAAATTCGTACTGTCGATCGGGAGTTTTACAAGATCTGATGTGGGTGTGATCAGTTAGTCGATAGGTGAGACATTTTCTTTTTGAGGAAAAAAAGGGTGGATGATTGATAGAGCTTTGTTTCAGTTTGTATACACACCCGCATTAACCGTAACTGCACTTAAAAGCTCGGGAGGAGCACCAGCTAACTGTAGAGTTTGTGGCGGATGGAATATTATTTTGAACCTTGATCTCCTGATCAGTGACTTGGTTTTTAAAAAAAAAACAAAAAAAAACAAAAAAAAGGTTTGGTATTGAAATAGTTTTTTAGTATTATTAATAGTAATAAAGAAGAGATAAAAAAAAAGAAAAAAAAAAAGGAAACAATAATACGGTATCTTGTGAATCATTAATCATGATGCATAGGTGAAGACCTCTACTGTGTTTATTGATGATAACGGGCGGCAATAGCGAAACTAATATCAATATTTTCACCCACGCCAACTTAAGGTGGTTAAAAGAATTATGCCAGGTAGATAGGTAATATGACAACCATAGTAGCTAACACATAACGTGTACACGGGACTGGATAGGCCATCATGACCCTAATATACACGCAATGTGAGTGTATAATGAATTACGATGATTATAAAGTAAGCTCTATTAAATTATTCTAATCACAGGGCTAAAAAAATAAATAAATAAAAATCTAAAAGCCTTGAACTCATTAAAGCGAGACTTGTAGAACGACTGATTTAAATCAGGATCAATGGACTGGGTGAATGTTTCGAAAATTCTTATATCGTAACGAGTTTTTTACGCATAATAAATTTTTTTTTTTATTGCAAGTGAGTTTAATATAAGCATGTTCTAAAATCTCCATGCACCTTCCCATTTATGCACGAATCGAGAGATATGTATAATAAAAAAGGAACTCCGTAGAACGTCATGATTTTGGAGGGGGGGGGGGGGGGGG
>JAJLUN010000073.1:0-69392 GCA_030564365.1 Blastobotrys arbuscula | reverse complement strand
GGAGTCGGAGTCGGAGTCGGACCCTTAATTATATATATACGAGAGATCGTAAATCAATGCCCTACAGCAAACTCGGTTTCAGACGTATTAGGCGTTATTTTTTGTTTTACTCCTTGAATTTTTTTAAACTAATATTTTTTGGTCATAAAATCGTATTAAATAATAAATAAATAGAAATTTTTTTTTTTTTTACAAGGAATGCAATCTTCTTGTAATTGATTCAATAGAGCTAACATCCATAGCTAATTTAAAATTTTCCCCCATTTGAACAAAAAACTTCAACATTAACAGATTATATTCATTAGATTGGTTTACCGGGTCCGCTGATTTGCATACTTTTTCATATTGAGTGATAACGGTATGGAAATGGTACAATGCCTCCGCGCTAGCCTTGTCAACAGCCTCATGCGCTCGTTCCACATGTGAATAGTGCTCATCTATATCCTGTCGTGATTGCGACATTTGTGTATCTAGTTCAAACCGGACCTCGCTGAAATATTTGATCATTTGTTCAGGGGCTGGCCAGCCGCTGGTGGTTCGTGATGATGGTGGTGCTAACATTTTTTTACACTATACTTTTTATAGTAAACTATGAAAGAAAAAAAAAAAAGGAGTGAAAATAAAAAAATAATTTAAACAGGGATTTCATGAGTCTTTTATACAAAAGAACGATTCAAAATAACAAAAAAAAAAAATGGAACCAATAAGTTACTACCCGCTCTAGTATTTGTTAAAAAATATTTCATCAGGGCTGATAAAAATTCCAAATTAAGATTAGAACTTTGGTTTGTACAGTGTGTTTGGCTCGAAAAAGGGCGTGTAAAACTGCCGTAACGTATTCGTGGTAGAGCACTTGCTGCAGTTGGCGTGCATTATGGCCTCAACGGTTTCATCGTTTTCAGTGTGATGCGTTATGCGTTATGCATACAATAATACTTTAATGTACAATTTTCGCTCTACACAGTGGTAGTTGGTTCAAACAGGCCATTTTTTTTTTTTTTTTTCTAGAGGCGGAAAAAACAAATTCAAAAAACCATCCAATTAAAAAGCGTGTGGATCTTACATGCTAGTTTAAGAGCTTTCATATGCCTACTCAATCATTCTTTCAATCAATTAATTACAACGGGGATGAATTTGTTTATATAAAAAAAACCCTGGATTATTTGGTGATTATTGAAATGTAAGCGTGTAGGGGGAGGAAAAAAAAAAAAAAAGGTCTCAGATCGGCTCAGAGCCGGTAGATCTAAAATTAAAACTGCAGCGGTTTTTATTTATTTAATACTACTCGTGTTCTGGTAACAAAAATAGGATGATACATTTAAAAAAACGCTAATATCAAAAAATTTTGGAGCAAAAAAAAATGCCGTCGATTTCATTCATTCTCGATTTTTATAATGTACGATCGATATGCTTATTTTTGATCCCACATCGAGTTACAAGGGGTAAAAAGCCTTTTTTTAAGGTTTCCTGGTCTGCAGCATGTTTTTTATTTTTATTTTTTGTAACTAAAGATTACAAGGTTTATCTTGCAGCTTTTGATAAATTACTTAGCCCCTGATCGATCGACTAAATGGGATCACTCACAATCGCGACTTGAGTGATTGTTCGTATATTAGGTAAAAAAATATAATCAATAATATCAGATCAGTGTTTTTTAAAAATTTCTAAGCATGCCGATCGGAGCCACATGTATCCTTAATTATAATTATCCATTTGATATAATATCGCAAATGCTTGCGTTTAAATTCTCATTCATTTCAACTGAACAGCCCATAAAGAAACTGAATTACTCTCAATACTCTTATAAGCTTTAAATATATTTATTGCTTCTATGGTTTGAACTAAGTTAAATATATTTAAAAGCTTCTAACAAATAAAAGATTTTTTCAAGTTAGTCGATACATTTAAAATAATTATCTGATATGTATTACTATATGTGGGGGGCCGGGTTTTATTGCAGGTTTTTAATACGAGCTGTTGATCAATCAAGATGGAACTTTGACTCGCTCATTACACTGCTTGAGATACCAGCTCCGCCGTTTCAATTATTAATATTGTTATGAATTTTGAGAAAAAAATTAATCAGGGTAAAACATTTTCTACTGCGCAGCAGCAGTACAGACCAAAACTGTACTTAAGTTGTACAATTGAATATCTATGCAGTTATAAGTTCTAGGGAGAGAAAGAACGCATCATGATGCATGCGTGGTTGGTAAAAAAACAAACGGTTGAAGGTCAGGAATTATATGAACTTGTGAACATATTTTTTCTTCTTTCCGTGCAGCGAATTTATGTATACTGAACAACTGATCAGATTGAGATGAATTAATTAGTATATATAAAAATGGGTTTCTGGGGAAATGGATGAAAATTTAAAGCATGGATATCAAATATTACTACGGGGGCATGTTTCAAAGTTTTTTTGTTTTTTTGTTTTTTTGTTTTTTTTTTCTCAGCGATTTGACGAGACGGTTGTATATTTCCAACATGAAACGGTGCTATTATTCTGTGATCTATCAATGATGTACAATATCTGATCAAAAACTTAACAGCAATAACAATAACAATACGAATTACCAACGCCAGTTCTTCAGACCAGTTTACTTGTATACCCTTTATCTACGTCTGATATCCAAAATCCCTTCCATCGTCAGTCTACGCTTGATACCCAATCTTATTTAACTGCGTTAATATCCTTATCATTTCCATAAATCATTTGCTAATTGCTCATAACCGTTTTTCATTTCAAACCCGATTGTCTTTTATTTTTACAATAATGCAATTCTTTTTAATATATATAATACTTCAAAATACTCTAATGGTGGTTCTTTTCATATCGCAAGTGGAAGAAGTAAGCATTGGCGTAACCAAAACCCAAAATGGCAAAAATGACGTGCATGAATGGTTTGGCAGAGTCCTTGTCAAAGTATTTTTCCTTATATCGACCCATGAAACCTGGTAGTCGGGCTTGTTGGACAACTGGACCTCGTGGTAAGGCCTTGTAGAATGAAACAACATTGGCCATTCGTTTAGCATTTGGGTTGGACCCCAAGTTCTATAATTGTTAGTAAAAAAAAACAAAAAAAACCATTGACTTAATGGCATTGTACATACTTGTGGAGAAGCCACCTTTGGTGGGATCAAAGTAGATAGACCTCGTTTAGCGATGAAGGACATTATTTATCGTTTAGTGAGGAAAATTAAAAAAGAAAAGGAATGAGGAACTTGTCGATACTTTTTTTTTTTCAAGCGCTAAATTTTTTTATTCTTTTTTCCAATTGGGAACAAATTTTCACCGTTGATTGGTTAATGGTTTGATAACTGGTTACCCGGATTGAATAAAAGAAAAATCGGAACCCCGGTTTTTTTATACATGTTTAGTCACCATGACGATGACAGACAATTAAAAAAAAAAAAAAAATTTGTCAGGGAATAGAATATTTAATAATGAATGCAACTTTTGAAGCGTTTATTTTTGTTTAATAGAACAATCAATCAACAAGTTAGAATGGCTTCAACACTTGAAAGTCAGTTTAGCAAATTGTCACTAACCAATCCAGGTGGTGATACAGTAGAACGAATGTTTGAAAAACTACACACTTCTCTAAATAAACAGGGGAAAAAAGGTAAAGTTCGGAAAAATACATATCCTACGTGGATTGATCAAAAGATTAAAATCGATGGATGGAAGTTCAATGAATTTGATTATGGTAAATCAAGTGTTGCACTACCAATTGAGGCTAGAGGGTTGTTTACCATAAATGACAAAAAAATTGTGATTAGAGGTTATGACAAATTTTTCAATACTGATGAGGTTTCAAAAACTAAATGGTCCAACATTGAAACAAATACTCATGGTCCGTATTATCTAAGTTTGAAAGAAAATGGGTGTATTGTGTTTATTTCTGGATTGGAAGATGGGACCTTAATTGTAACAAGTAAACATTCTACTGGTCCCCGAGATGATCAACAAGATCATACAAGAAACCATTCATATGTCGCTTCTAAATGGGTTGAAAAACATTTGGCAGATAAAGGTATTTCCAAAAGTCAATTAGCACAACAATTATACGAAATGAATGCCACTGCAGTGGCGGAATTATGTGATGACAGTTTTGAAGAGCATGTGTTGGAATATAAAGAAGATCAAGCCGGAATTTATTTACATGGGTTGAATCTTAATACTCCAAAATTTGCCACATATCCGTGTAAAAAAGTTTGTGAATTTGCAAAGGCATATGGCTTTTTTGAAACAAAGTTTTTGATAAAAAATGATGTTATAGAATTGAAAAAGTTTTTGGAACAATGTGCAGAAACCGGATCTTTTGAAAATAAAGAAATTGAAGGGTTTGTTATTAGGTGTAAAATTAAGGACCCCGAATCACCAGATGGTACTAGTGATTTTTTCTTCAAGTACAAGTTCACCGAGCCTTATCTGATGTATCGAGATTGGCGGGAGGTTACCAAGAAATTTTTGACAGGAACACCAAGAAAAGATATCAGAATTTTTAGACACATTCCGGCAACAAACCGATATCTAGATTTTGTTATACCAATATTGCAGTCCAATAAAAAACTTGGTGAAGAATTTTTAAATAACCACGGAATTATTGAGTTGAGAAACCAATTTTTGCATCATATTGGACAAAAAGGTCTTGAAATGGCTAGTGAATATACCCCGCCACTTGGCAATAATAGTAAAGAAAAGTTTGTTATTTTCCCGGTTTCGGTTATTGGATGTGGCAAAACTACTCTAGGTGTTGCATTATCATATTTAACAGGTTGGGATCATCATCAAAATGATGAAATCACCACTTCAAGTAAACGGCCAGAATTAATTCGAAGATGTGTATTATCATTGAGGGATAAAGATGCAGTGGTTTATGATCGTAATAACCATCTAACTAAACTGCGTGAACAAGCGTTTGGCGATTTTTCTGCCAAACTAGATAATGTTAAATTTATTGGGTTGAATTTCTGGCCTGACAATGTTAGTGAAGAAACGATGAAACAATTGACACAAGAACGGGTTATTGACCGTGGAGATAATCATTCCACGATTCAATATTCCCGAGAGGGCAATAAAGTGTATGGCATCATGGGTATGTTTTTCAAACAATTCAATCCAATCAATAATACCAAAGAACCTGATTCATTGTTCGATTCAATTATTGATTTGGATATTAGAAATGGTAGTAGGCAAAACCTGGAAATGGTTACCAATTTTTTGCATTCAAAATATCCGAATTTAATACCAACAAAATTCACAACCAAACAACTAGACGAAGCATATCAAATTGGAATAAACTATCAAGTTAAAAATCCACCTGCTGTCAAAAAACAAAAAGAAAAATCTCCAGTAACTTATTTCAACATTGGTATCAAAGATCCTCAACATTTAATACAATTAATTGATAAATTTTATCAATCAAATCCACAAATTGACTCAACTTTTTGGACAAAATTGAAATCTGGTGGTATCGGTACCGTTAACACCCAGTTCCATATAACTCTGGCCCATGTAGCTGGTCGGACTAACAATGAGAAAAAGATTTTTAAAAAATATTTATCAAAATTACCACAAGTTCAATTACAATCAAAACAGAACAATTTGGACCAAAAAACTGATGTTAAACTAGTTCAATTGGCTCATAATGATCGATGTTTGGCATTATCGGTTGATGTCGATACCCCTTGTGGTAATCCCCAACCTCATATTACTATTGGGTATGTTGATGGTGCTCGACCAGTTGAGTCTAATGCAATGTTGTCGGATCCAAAAAGTATTCTATATGATTGGAATATTGAACCTTCGGTTTTGAAAGATGAATCTATCTGTGCATTTGTATAATTATAAATAAATAATAACAACTTTTTTTTTTAAATTTTTTTTTTTTTGATTCATTAATTAATTATATATACAGTATTAGTGTTTAATTTCCCCCTTATTAGCTACCAATGCTTCGATAACAGCTACAGCAGCATATAATCGATTTTCTGCTTCTTCAAACACCAAACTCTTATCACTATAAAACACCTCATCATCAACTTCTTCTTGCTTTCGTGGCAAGCAATGCATGAATTTCCAATCTGGTTTAGCCAATTGTCCCAATTTCATATTAACCTGATACCCCTTGAATTGTCTCAATCGTTTCATTTTATCATTCTCCATCCCCATTGAAATCCAAGTATCAGTAACAATAACATCAGCATCTTTGACCGCTTGCTTTGGATCGGTTGTTAAATGGAACAATGCGCCAGTTTCATCACCACATTGTCGAACCATTTCCACGATATCTTGATTAACTGGGTAATCTGCTGGGGTAGCTGCTCCGACAGAAATACCTGCTTTAGCACAAGCCAATGCCAAATCATGCAAAACGTTATTAGCATCACCAACCCATGCTAATTTCAACCCGTCGGTTTTACCAAAACTTTCTTTAATTGTAATAATATCTGTAATAGCTTGTAATGGATGATAAGTATCACATAATGCATTAATAACCGGGACTGTGGATCCTTGGACTAAACCTTGAATATCGGAGTGTGATCCAACTCGTGCTACAATACAACTTGTCATTGAACTAATAACTTTTGAAGTATCGTATAATGATTCATTAACTCCTAATTGGATATCATCTTTACCCAAAAACATTGGATGGCCCCCCAAAAAATTAACTGCTGCTTCGGTGGACACTCGAGTTCGAGTGGACCGTTTATTAAACATCATTGAAACTACTTGACCATCTAGCGGTTTCCCAACTTTTGAATCGGTGGCAGAGTATAATCCATTTTTGATATTTTTCTTGTGCCAAATAGCTCGATCTACTAAAGTCTTAAGTTCAGGGGATGATAAATCAGCAATGCTGGTTAAATGTCGTGGCTTTAGAGCGGTCATTAAGGTTTTTGAAACTTGCATTCTATGGAATTTTGATTTTAATATATATATAGTGTTTGTAAAGAAAAAAAAAAAAAAAAATTTCGATGGCGCTATATCTTTTTTTTTGTTTGCTTATATATTTTGAATGGTTTTATGCGTGTACAAAGTTGAATGAGTCACGAATTATTGGTGGTTCATTTTCTCCATTTTTTTTTTTGATGCGCGGCTGAGACCCTAAAACATTTCAACTGTTTGCTCAAAAATTAGTCAATATGCATGAACAAAAAAAAAAAAAAAGAATTCTTTTCTTCTTTTTAAATGAATCATTAAACACTGCTTAATTTTCAACTTTTTAATTCATTTTCAGCATTTTGAAACATTATCGATGTCTCTTTAATAACATCTTTCAATTCCGCTTGTTCCTCGGCAATTCGTTGCTGCTGTCCATTCAACCGTTCAATTTGTTCTTTTTTCGCATCGCGTTCATTACCAACCTGATTTAAACGGCGTTTTAGTTTGCCCGCTACATCATCTAATTCCGGCAATACATTCGATGAGGTACTTTTATTAACCTGAAACTTTGACTTGAATTGATCGGCGATTTTTACACTTGCACCTTTACTAATTAAACCTCTTTCCCATTCCTCAGTATCTTCTTCTTCTTCTTGTTCTTTTTCTTCGTCCATAAACTCATCCACTAAATTCTCGCGTTCTGTTCGTAGCCCTTGTTCATATTGTTTATCCTCGTAACCACTAATAATCAGGGGTTCTTCTTCAAGTATACTCTCATCATTTAAACTTTGCCCTTTATTGTCGCCTTCTTCATCCAGAGAAATAAACTCTTCATTTGTAAAATTATTCGGTAGTTTTGTGGATAAAGGATCAGATGAGGGCTTGAGAGTTGTGTTGTTGATTTCAAGTTTTTGAAGATCCTCAATTGAATTTATTGGCCTTTTTGTTGTATTGGTACTACTTACTGCAATCCCGCCTCTTTTTTTCTTTTTACCAACTTGAGGTCTTTTCAGTTGTATTGACTTGTTCTGTTCATCATCATCTTCTTCCTCGTCATCAAAACTAGTTTTAACTCGACGTCGGGTATTGCCACTAGTTTTAATAGTTGATCGGTTTTTAAATTGTGCTATCATGTTAGTACGCGCTTATAAGTTCTAAATTCCAATTTAATACATACCCTTTTTTACTTCTATTGGTTTAATTTCCGCTTCGTCATCCGTTTCGTCCATTCCTTTTTTTGTTGTTTTTTGTTGTTTTTTGTTGTTTGGTAACGATGGATCCTGCAAGGCCAATCTTTGAATTTTAGGTGGTTATCGGGAGGAAAAGTCCATTAATAAATTTTAGCGCCTGTGCCTTATTACCCGATAAAACCATGCCGATAAACTAGCCATTATTATTTTGAGTTTGAATTTTTTTATTTTTGAACCACAAACCTAATTTTCAAACTCGACAGTACGGCTGGAGTTTTATACTAATGTGTAAATAAAAAATAGAGCCACGGAAACCTTATTTATACAAAGACTGTTAAAAATTGGAAAATGCATTTATTTTTTTACCCCTGAATTTATATAATTAAGAATCAATCTATCTACAAAGATCACTTTAATATAAGCATAGTAGAGCTGGTATAAAAGATTTAAAAGTTTCCAAGGCTCCTCATGATCAGGTATACAAGCATCGATCTTGGATCACCAGCAAATACACCTACTCAACTATCGCCAACAAATATTATCATTATTAACAGATCGCATTATCTGCCATTCATTTTTTGATATTTCCAAAACCTTTTAATACCTAATACCTTTGTTCGAAAAATTTCCAAGTATCTTCAAGAGATTGCTTCAATTTGACGAATTGAAAGTACTGTTACAGTTAGATCACCATCGGTAACACTACCAGAATATACCATTTGCCCTCTCATCTTGTTTCATACCCATGGTCTTTTTTGTCGAAGCGGGGTATATATGATACATCTCAACAATCCGATCATTGTACAGTATACCTTCCAAGCCTTCAAAAACACAACCTAGGTCTTCGCGAACACTTTGAAAAATCTCAAACTAAAACATCCCTCTCCGCCGCCACAGTCAAAACAACGAGCGCCATCAACCCATGATATATAATGAGTTGAATCCATTTTTTAATGGTCTTTTTTCCTACTTTTTTTCTACTTTTTTTGTAAATTCATCAATAAATTACTGTTACTACCTGTGTTAGCTTAGAACCATGAAACTAACCACAGCAACTGCAATTGCAGTTCTGGCGTTGGTTGCTAGATCTGTGCCAGTTGTTAATGAAGATGTAAAGGACGACAACCAACATTATAAACGAGCGTTTAAAAACATTTTTGGAAACTCCAACAAGAAGGTTAATAAACAATATGAGAAGGATGAGACTTTGAATCCATTTGGTGCCGCTACAACTTGGGGGTTCAAAACACAAACAACTTTGGAAAATAAGAAAAAGAACAAGGTTGCAACAGTAACTGTCACTGCTTCGAAAAAGACCAAAGTGAGAGATACAACTGTTTATACTGATTCTGCACCAACTAGTCCATTGACTCCTAGAATTGTGCCAGCCGGTAGCGCTGCAGCTCCATCTATAAAAGCCGCAGAATTCTCTCCACAAGAAAGTATTGTGCCAATTCCTGAGCCTTTGATTATTACTGAACCAACACCAGTAGGATTTGATAATGCCATGCCACCATCTGACGGATATCCATTGTTAACTGCCAGTGGTGCTGGTGATGGTCAACCACTTTTCACTGGCCCGGCTCCTACCTTTGAACCAATGCCAATCGAACCCCCAGAACCAGCAACCTATACTCCATTATTTCGACCAATGCCTATCCCATTTACACCACCAGTAGTCCCTGGTGTGCAGCCAAATTTAAAGCCAAAAAGTAATTACCCACATAATGATGGCTTTGGTAGATATGGTCGAATGGAGTTATTGAGATTATTAAAAGGAGCCCCAACCGAATTGTCTAAATTGGAGATTTTGGCCAACCATGGTGGTAATGAATCGTTTCTATTTGATTTTGATTACCCTCCACCCTATGCGGACATGCCTAGTGAAGGTGGTAGTGTTGTTAATGCATTTGGTGATAGTTTCCCGGCAAGTTTTGGAAGCGGGCTGGGTATGTCTGTATTCACTTTGGAAGCATGTGCTTTGGTGCTTCCTCATATCCGCCCACGAGCTGATGAACAATTATTGGTTTTGGATGGTAATGTCAAGACTCAATTTTTGTCTGAAATGGGGTCTGTGTTTGTTACTAATACTTTGTCGAGTCAACAATCTACAGTATTTCCAAAAGGATCTTTGAGATTTGCGTACAATCCTACTTGCTTACCAGCTAAGTACGTTTCTGCCTTTAACAATGATGATCCAGGTATCAATGTTATTGCACCGGCTTTTTTCTCTATGGATGATCAAGAAGTTATTGCTGCTTTGGGGAGTTCTCCAATCAGTGGTAGTCACTTGGATAGTGTTCGAAATTACTTGCCACAAGGGGTCACCACTGCTGTTCAAGATTGTTTGGCTCAATGTGAACAGCCATTATTCAAAAAACGATCTTTGAACGAGGTTATGGCTGGTGATGGATTGGTCAAGCGTAGCGTTGACTTTGAACAACATAATTTAAAGGCTAATGGCACCTTTGACGAGTCTACGATCAATGCTGCTAGCTGGATTGAAGAAATGGAAAACCCAATGGTTCGAGATTATGGAGATAAAGCTGCAAAGCCAATGCACTCTGGTCGAACTGCTCCAGAAGGTATGAAGTATCCCGGTAAAGCTAAAGGTCGGGATCTTGATGATGATTTGGCTGAATTGTCTGATTTAATTATTGGTGGTAGCCCAAAGTCTAGTGAAGAAGATTCAACTTTTATCGGTGCCGCTTATTATGACGATTATGGTAGTCCAACGGAATATGAACGGGCTCGACGACCAGGCATTGAAGAACGGATGCAAGCCGACCCTTACGGGTTTGGCTTTGCCGCTGATAATGAGTAAGTTTAAAAAATATATAAAATAAAATAAATAGTGAAAACATATACTAACGTTTCTAGTAATCCAAAATTTGATAGCAAATATGTTGACTACGGAGATATTGACGATGGTGAAGACAAGCGGGGCTTTCGAGCTACTAGTCGAAGAAGGCCTTACTATGAAAGCTCTCGAGGAAGAGGTAGTGAACGATATCATGAATATGATGACGAACGACGACCCCATTATAAAATGAGGGGACGAGGAAAGCGGCCCAGTGCTCCAAAGTGGGCCGGGCCTAAACGAAGATCATCCAAGGAACCTTATAGTCGTGCTGCAATGAAGGACGCTGCTCGTGATGATGGGCTAATGACAGACCAAGTAGGTACAGCTTTACCAGAAGATCCAAAAGAACAACGTCGACGGTTACGACAAAAGGCTCAAGAACGAACTGTTAAGCTTATTACCAACAACAAAGTTGATGCCATGGATGATGAAGAATTGAAGAACGGCGGTCCTAGCTTGCCACCTGGTCGAAGAATGCTTGGTAGCAGTGGTGTAATTGAAAAACCCCAGTATACGGGCATAAGTAATTATACTATTTTGATGACAAACGGAACTAACTCTACTTTGACCAACTTTACTATGACTAACTCTACTATTACCAGCGGTAATTTGACCAACTCTAGCGTAACCAACACTACTTTGACTAACCGGTATTTTTTAGTGCAAGGAGCAGCACCATTCACTAACTCTACTAGAGTTAATGGAACTAGTGCAGTCCAATTGGCAGAAATTGCTAAGGGTACTCACTACGGTGCTGCTATTGGGTTGCCAGATAAGAGCAACAAGGGAATGCCAAAAAAGGCTAGAAATGATCAACTACCAGAGCTAGTTCAAAGCCCATTGAACAACAAGCAAATGTATCAACAGCCCAACGGTGGTAGTGATGAAATGAAACAAAATAGTTGGTCCCCCAGCCCGCCTGATGGATTTACAAGTGAAAAAAGTCGCGTGCAATACAGCCGGCCACAAGAATACAATAGTCCATATGGTAGTCAAGAAATTGACTGGATGGATGATGGGATTGATTGTGATTTTGGTGGCCATGATTATGGGTTTGATGGGCCTGACCAATGTGACGGCAAAAATTGTGATGCATGTGGTCAACGAATGTTCCCAGAACGTCATCATCCTTCGTCAGATTATGGTTGGCCAGAACAAGTTTATGGACCATCTTATGAAGAGGAAGGATGTTATTTGAATGATTATGAGGGGTGCCAGGAAAATGGTGACTGTTGTGATGGTTCTAGTGATGATTGTGATGTCTCTGGCGAAGATTATTATGAAGGGCACTACGATAATAGTTATGATGATGAGTTTGAGAATCCACGGTATAAAGGTGCCGAGTATGTCCCAATCACTGGCTATCCTGATGAAATGTTAAGTCGAGAAGAACGGCTAGAACGATGGCACCAAGGAAACATTGAAGGTAATCAAGCCAAAAAGGTGATAGAACAACAAGACTATGAAAATTATAATATTCCAGGATTTTATGATGATAGCTATAACTATGAAGATGACAATTACGGCTACGGTAGTTCTTACACTGGTTATGATGATGATGATGATGATGATGATGACGATTATGAAACGGAATATGGCTACTCTTCATGCCCAGATTGTGACATGAAGGCTATCAAAACTACTAGAACATCAACTCGATACTCATATCCATTGGGTGGTGCCCCGGATGATAGTGACCGATATCTTGAATATATTGCCGCCATCTAGTTAAGAAAAGTTTTGGGCATTTGGTTTTGAATCAGTTTTATTATTATTATTACTATTATTATTATTATTTATATATAATTATTTGGGTTTTATTTATTAATTATTCGTAAATTATCTGCTTTAATTGAAGATTATTTATTTAAATTCTTTTTTTCCATTTTTGCAATATATTTTGTATACTTTAACAGGTGCATGCTCTTGGAAATTACAAAAATACTATTTACCCCGACTTTCACCTTAAGCATTAATTTACGAAGTTTCATGTGAGTATGCAGACCGGTGCCTTGACTTGGGTCAGTTACTTAGCCTAATTAGGAAAGGGGGATGTACCAATCGACAAAGCTTAATTATTATTTTAATTTTTCAGCCGCATCACCACATCTGTCAAAAAAGCTATGCATAGAATCAGATATTACAAGTCGTCACGTCACGGCCAAAGCGTCTCAATGTCAAAATGAATGCTGGATAAAGTATAAACCAAGGTTCAAGACATCAAGACATCAAGACATCAAGACATCAAGACTCCCAGCCAACTTTGGTTTCTCCGAGAAGGATAGTGCATGATTTTGATTGTACTACTGATACTATTTGTTATACATTGTAGTACAAGGGAATTTCTTCTTTAAAAATTTCATGCACTTACTAAAAACGTTTCATTAAATTGAACAATAGGCGACTTCTCTGCCGAGACGTGAAAAAAAAAAAAAAAAAAAAGGTGACAGCGTAAAATTGAAAGCGTCAAAAGGTAAAAGTTAAAAAATAATATACGCTCCTTATAAAAGCAAGAGGGTCCGGTTTGTATTATGTACATTCCCCTGGAAAAATTCAATGAAAAAATTATTCAAAGCACCTAAATCGTTAACCAATCCATATATAAATGCTTAATGAAGCTCACGACACTTGCATCTATAGCAATAGCCTCGTTAGTTTATGCAAAAAATGATTTGCCTTCACGGTTTATAGAGGTTGATATGAATAACCAGAGTTGGCAGCTGTTACTAATAAAAACAATTATCAAAGCATTTTATATGGGGGTTGGGGGCCAGTGTCAATGAAATCGAAGGTGCAGCTATGATTGGAGAAGAAGGCGCTACAGTTGGCTGCGGCTTGGCAAAATTGGACGATGGGGATATCGCCACTTTGGAAAACCAATTTTATTTCAACTACAAACAGGATATTGATAAATTGACAAAACTTGGAATTCCATAGCTAGAAATATCAATTTCACGGGTTAGAATTTTACCAGATGGCATCAACATCAACAAAAAAAGTATTGATTATTATAATAAAGTGACCTACTACGCATTGAGTAAAACATGTCCCTAATTACATTATTAGATTATGGTAATCAATGGGCTTTACATGAACGTTATGGTGCAGTTTTTAATGAGAATATTGCTACTGACTCCACAAATTATGCAACTATTGTGTTTGATAACTTTGGCTCCCAGGGTCCATACTTTTTTCACGATTATTGATCCAATTCTATGCCACTGATAAGCTACCAAATGCAGGTATCAAACATGCATTGAATCGTGTGTACACATGTAAGCATTATGCTCTACGTGCATGCAAATGTTGTCAGTTTGTTTAAAGAGTTAAATTTCAAAAACTCAGTTATCAGTTACCGAGATGCTATTGCTATTCTAACGTAATTCTTGTTTAAAAACGTTGGTGATGTTCGGGCAGTTGATTGGTTTAATAAATTTAAGTCTGATTGATTTTTGAAGCCAATATTTGTTGACTACAACGGTAATATTAAAAAAGCATTGAAAGACAAACTCCCTGTTTTAACTGGTAGTAACAAAGCAGCTCTATTTTTAGGATCTGTAGATTTTTTGGGAGTCATTGGAGCTTTAAGAAAGACAATTACAGAACCCAGAGGTGGAATTGATATATGCGTGAACGATGCCAGTAATCCATAATATCCGCCGTGCGAAATTACAGTTGAATCGCCCTTATTGCATTTAATCACCAAGCGTGATGAAGGAAATGAGCAAGGGATTGGCAGTAGTATTGAACATTTTTGGGATAATTATCATGTTGGTGGGTTATTTGTCACTGTTTTGTGTGTCGCTTTGGGACGTGTATCAGCTGATGATTATAGTAGTAAAAACGCTGCTTATGCTAACCAATTATTGGACGAGACAAAGGTTAAATATTATAATAAAAATTTGAATGATTTATTAACGTTGGTTAATGAGAAAAGTGTTAATATTGCTGTTGCGTTGGCTAAGTATGTGCCAAAAAATGGAAAGCTGATTAATTGGAATGCAAAGTCCAAACAAACTGATGAAAATGCTAACCAAGGTTTTAAAGCCTCTGCATTATACTTTCAAACGTTTTTTGTCAAGTATTACTAATCGTGGCTTTAAAGATCCAATGCAACCTGTTGCTGCCCACCTACGCAAACTGCTAAGACGAGTGTGGTATAAAACACTAAGCTTTTTACTGCTTCAACTATAGAGTCGGTAGCTGAGCTAACTTCAACTGAAGCGGTAGAGCCACCTCATACCGCTCAAGTCACTGCAACTCCGATTTATTCTTACGCCACTGAACCAACAACAACAATTCATTTGACTAAAAATACGGTGATTTTGGCAACTGTTACAGGAACTGTTATTAAAAGTGACCGTAATCATCAAAATTTAAAATCACTTTTTACTACCTACCTATTAACCAGTTCGCCGGATCAGTCACAGTTAGACGACCCAAATATAAGCTCAGTGCCGGGTATACCACTCAGCAACCAACCAGCAGCTTTACCAAATAATAATGGTATCACAACTGTGGATGTTATTGTTAGAGATAAAATCACCACTGTACAAGTCTACGTCACACATACTTTGGAAAAACTGTGTTAAATATTTGTACTATACATATAGTTAATAAAATTAATAAAATCCTGAAATAAATCTTTGGGGTAAATAGTAAATGTTACCGGTGCCGGTGAAGTTTTGTATTATGTATTGAACTTTTTAAACATGGCCTACAGAAACAGGGAGCAAAGTAAACTTAATTGAAAAAAAAACAAAAAAACAGCAACTAATCTCCAAATTTCCCTTTATAAAAGCTCCTCGGCTTAGAAAGTAACATAAAATAAAACATTCAATTGCTATGTATTTCCACTCGTTTAATTCAATGCTTATATATGAATCTCAATTGTATAAGCACTTAAAAAAAAATTAAAAACACCTTATCTCACAACTATCAATATATATTATCATATTCAAGATGAAGTTCCAACTAGTGATCTCGGCTGGTATACTAGCAACATCTTTTGCATTGCCTACGGGTACAAAAATGACAACTGACGGTACGACTACCGCTAAATCAAATGAGACTACTGTCTCACCTGCCGCAACCAAAGCGGCTAATACCACGACTGTGGTTTTGACATCACAAGGCACCCCGGCAATTAATAACCTCAACAGCAACGACGCACCAAATAGTCCTACTAATAGTACCACCAATAGCACAAAGCAAGCTAATGTAGACAAACTTTGGGAAAGTATCAAAGTTGATAAAGCATCTGTTGCAAAAGTAGTAGAGCCAACACAGATCACAGCAAATGAACTAAATAAACCACCTAACATGCCTAGTGACTGTTCGAACTATCAATTACCGCCTGGTTTTATGTGGGGCGTTGCATCTTCAGCTTACCAAGTTGAAGGCGCGGTTAAAGATGATGGGAGGGGCCCATCAATCTGGGATATTATATATCATAAATCTAATATCACATTGGATAAAAACAATCCTGATATTACAGCAAACCATTATTACCTATATAAGCAAGATGCACAAAGGTTAAAAGCGATGGGCTTTCCATACTATTCAATGAGTATCTCATGGCCAAGAGTGATGCCATTTGGGAATGGGACAGTGAACCAACAGGGACTGCAACATTATGTTGATGAGGTTGATTATTTGTTGAGTCAAGGGATCCAGCCTGTTTTGACATTGCACCATTTTGATACTCCATACGCATTGCAAAAAGCATATGGTGGGTTTGATGATGAAAAGATTGTTAATGATTTTGTTAATTATGCCAAAGTTGTGTTTGATGCTTTGGGGTCTAAAGTAAAGCATTGGATTACTTTAAATGAACCAGACAAGTACTGCATGATTGAAGAATTGATGTCAAAAATATCTGATGAAACTTTATCAAAAGAAGTTTTCCCAACTAAAAAGGGGCCAGAGACTATATATAAATGCGGGAAAAATATGCTGCTTGCTCATGCAAAAGCGGTAGAATTGTTTAGAAAAGAGGTTGTTTCTAAATACCCGGATCGAAAGATCAGTTATAAAGATTCTGCAAGATATGGTGAGGCTTATTCTGATTCTGAGGAGGATTATAAGGCAGCTAAACGGTTGCACGAATGGGGCGGGTGGTTTGCGAAGCCTGTTTTTATAGATGGTGATTTCCCTCAAGTTATGAAGGATACTTTAGGTAATAATGTGTTGCCAGAATTGTCACAAAATGAACAAGAATTGATTAATGGTTCAGCTGATTTTTTTGCTTGGGATGGGTATTCACAAACTTTGGTACAAGCACCTAAAAACGGCATTGATAAGTGCACATCTGATGAAAAGAACAATATCTGGCCAGATTGTGTGGTTTTAAAGAATACTACAACTAATGGGTGGCCAATTGGGACTCCTGGTGACCCATCATTAAACATGATAACTACTAGCGATCTTTTCAAGCAAGCTTTGAAGTATATAAGTAGCACATACCAACCAAAGGATGGTATAGTTGTTGCAGAGTTTGGATTCCCAGGGTATGGTGAAACATTTAAAGAGAAATCGCAAGCTATTTATGATAGCGATCGAGTTGAATACTATCAGAGTTATCTAAACAAGATTTTGGAAGTTGTGAATGAAGATAATGTTAATGTTACTGGTGCATGGGCATGGTCTGCATATGATTCATTTGAATGGTTTGGTGGGTACCAAACCAAGATGGGAATACAACATGTAAACTTTACCACACAAGCTAGAAGCTTCAAAAAATCGGCGTTTGTTTTTGCTGATTTTTTCAAAAAGCATGTCAAGCTGGCTGAATTGAAAGTTGGTACTACATCAACCCCGGAACTCAGAACAAGTTCTGCCCGTGCATCTGTGACAACTCCAGTTCAGGCTTCTATTGAATCTGCCCAAAAAGTTGCATCAAGTTCAAGTTTTAAAATTTCGAGTACCGCACAAAGTGTGAAAAGTTCTGCTAGTGCTACAAATACTGCTGCAATTACAACTAACACAATTAGTAGCGATTACACATCTAACTCTATTACTAGCTTATCAACTGGCTTGGAATCAACCAGTACAACGAATGGGCCAGAGACACCACCGTTGATAAATGGTTATTAAAAAGATGGGACTCTCTGGCAATGCTACAATTTCAACATAACCAAGTTAATAATTCGGGATATAGGATATCTGAAATGATAAATAAGAAAAGGTTTTTGGGTATATACATATACAATTAAATATTTTGTTACCGTTCGCGATATTTCCTTGACGCTGATGACCTTTCGCTGCTTCGATCGCGTCTAAACCTTTTATCTCTATCGCGGCGGTCATAATCATCGCGACGCCGCTTTTCTCGACTATCTCCGTCTCTCTCTTTATCATCATCATCACGTCTGCTTCGATGACTACGACTATGACTACTTCGATGTATGTCTCTGTCACGGTCATCTCGTCGGTATCTGCTTTCCATACCGCGGTCTCTGCCACTGCCGCTAGCACTTCCCTCATCCTCATCTTTAATAACTTTGCCAGTACGTTTATTAACCTTTTGCAACGGCACATACGACCGTTCTGCTCTAGTCTTTTTTGACGATGCGCTTTTCCCCCACGCTCCCATTTCTTCTGCAACTGTACCTTCAGCTTTGGCACCCAGACCTAAAAATGTTGGCCTGATTTTTACTCCATTTTTCTCAGTTTTTTGCTCCTTTTTGTCTTCATTTTCATCGCCTTCCTCTCCATTTGATGCATATCCCATTCCGCGTAGTAAAGCCGAACTGAAATCATCCACCGGTAAGCTTGCATAATCATCTAGCGATGGTTGGTCCGGTCTACTTTCTAGATCTTTAGCGTATGCTTGAGGTTCACTCAATCTAGGTCTCTCCTCCTCATTTTCTTCGTCTTCATCCATCTCTTGCTGTTTATTAATTTTATTCAGCCCGTACTCCAGTTTCAACTCTTCTCCATTTTCATCCTTTTTTGGTTTGACATATACACGTTCTTTAACTTTCTCAATCCATTGATCGTTTGACAATGGTTTTATGATTTTTTTCTCTTTGCCTGGCTTTTTATCTTGTTCATTTTTTAATACCGCTCCTGTCGTCCTACTAAACCCGGTAACCTCGACATTCTGTTTCACCTCCTCATTCTCAGAATCACTATCATCTAATAAGGATGGTTTAGTTTTTTTGAAAACGTCTGCTTTTTTTACTTTGGATTTGGGGTTTGTGCCCAGATCGAACTCCATTCTTTTTTTTTTTTTTTTCCAATGTTGGAAGGTATCAATTTTAAAATTCCAAAAATCACCAAAAAAAAAAAAAAAAAAAAAAAAACCCCGATATTTTTTTACTATCTCTAGTCATTTAAGATTACTACGAGCGATCACATAAATATAAAATAATGAGCATACCTGTAGGAAGAAGACTACTTCTTCGAACGGGGACGATACGACCATCTATAAAACCTATAGGCACACTCAATGTTCGATATTATTCAAAAAAACTGCCCTCAGAGAGCGAATCACAAAGATCGGAAATCAGTAAATGGCTCACGGCCAAGATGGACTCGATCCAGACTACAATCTTAACTGCAGGAAGGAAGCTTAATGATATTACTGGTTATTCTGCAATTGAAGGGATACGAAATGAGATTTTAACGAAAGAAAAAGAATTGGTTCAATGTCGGCAGGAGCTGAAGCAAGCGAAAGAACAGTATTCTAAGGCGATTTCACAACGATCAGAATCGCAAAAAGAAGTCAATGAGCTATTACAGCGAAAGCACGCCTGGAGCCCGGTAGATGTTCAAAGAGTGACAGAGTTGTATAAACTGGAATATGATAACCAAATCGCGGAAACAAACGCAGAAAAAACTGTCAATGAAAAGGACGCAGAGTTTGAAGAACGACGGTTGGAAATCGCAACACTAATAAGTTCTAGGTACCACGAGGAACAAATCTGGAGTGATAAAATAAGAAGAGCTTCAACGTATGGGACATGGCTTTTGATGGGTTTCAATGTTTTTTTGTTTGTTGTCGTACAATTGGGACTGGAGCCGTGGAAACGACGACGATTGGTGGGATCATTTGAAGATAAGGTGAAATCAGCATTGAACGAGGCTAAACTAGAAAATAAAGAACGGTTAAATGATATTGAGGAACATATTTTTGATAAAAAACCGGTTGAACCTTTACCAGTTGAAACCTTACCCATTCAAATTAGCAATGAACCGTTCACTTGGAAAAATTTCTTGTCGAGAATAGTATCAAGCATTGAAACTTCGAATACGTTGACCGTAAATATGAAAGAATTTGCCTCGACTGCGGCCTTCACCGCAGTTATTGGTGGTTTATTAGGTTCACTAATCACTTTAGCATTTAAAAGTTAGAAGTACTTAAATAGTAAAAGCCACTTGTAAATAAAATATAGATCATTATAGGAATATAAATTTTTGCATGTAAAACAAAATATTCCTGAATATCGTTATTATTATTAATTTTTTTTTTTTTTTTTTATAGTAATTTTTTGTTGCCGTCTATAAAATCTTTTTCCCCCCCGCACACCAATAGAAATAGTACTAGTTCTCAAAATACAAACTAATCTACTTTGTTCCGCTAACCATGAGAGGTAGGAACAGAGTCGTCAGGCCCAGACACTCAGCGCAGGAATATCTTAATCTTACAAGAGATGAACGACTAGATATACGGGCAGCCCAACGAACTTTTGAAGGCGCATATATCAGAACAGCTTTGGGACAACTTTCATTTTGTATGTATCAGTACCTAAAGCAATAATACTAATTAACTTAGCACTGGTGATTTTGAAACTTTTCAGCAAAGAGTTTATCCCAATCGCAGTATTATTTACGGTGTACAGTATTTTGATTATCTTGCTTGCGTTATACAGAAGGGCACAAGCAAAACCAATCATCTTTAACCCCGAAGGGGGTTCAACGTTTGAAACTTCTGGAAGGACAGTTGTTGTATTATCTACAATAACTGCAATTAGTTATATTATTTTATTGTATTTATTAATAAGAATCGATGGTCTTATTTCTTAAAAACTATATTGCTATTACAACTTACATTTTTTATTTATAGAAATCAAACTTATCCTTATCGTCACCAACCTTAACTTGACTGCTATAAGCTTCATCTAAATCAGTTTGTAAAATAACATATCGATTCTTTCGAACGGCACGTAAACCGGCTTCTTGCATGATAGCAGAAATAATAGCACCAGATAATGGATCGTTTCGAACAATTAGACTATCCAAATCAACTTCTGGAGCTAAGCTCATATTGGAAGCAACAGTAGTGAAAATCAATCGTCGTTCTCGTCGATCTCTTAATGATGGAAATTCAATCTTTCTATCCAATCGACCAGGTCGCATCAAAGCAGGATCTAATGTATCAGCACGATTGGTGGCCATAATAACTTTGACATTGGCCGATTGATCAAACCCATCCATTTGATTCAACATTTCTAATAAAATACGTTGAACTTCTCGGTCTGCACCAGTTTGTGCATCGAATCGTTTGGTTGCAATTGCATCAATTTCGTCAATGAAAATAATAGATGGCGCATTTTCCCTTGCCAACCTAAACACATCTCGAACCATACGTGATCCTTCACCCAAATATTTTTGTACGAATTCTGAACCAACAACTCTAATAAACGAGGCAGTGGTGTTATTAGCAACTGCTTTAACCAACATAGTTTTACCCGTCCCTGGTGGACCATATAATAACACACCCCTTGGCGGGTCAATACCAATCTGTTTATATAAATCAAATTGTGTTAATGGTAATTCAACTGCTTCACGGATTTCTTGTTTTTGCATATCCAAACCCCCAACATCGGCGTATGATACATCTGGCTTATCACTTGGATCAAGCATTGTAATACTGGAATCCGCTTCTGGTGGTAAAATGTCAACCAATGCATTAGAGTGTCGATGTAAAGCAACTGATGATGATGGTTTTAGTAACTCTCGATCTAATGTAGATAAAATCTTGACTACATAATTGGATCCAGTTGTTGAGGAAACAATCCCAGTGTTTTGATCAATTGGTTCCAAAAATTGTCCAATAACTAAAGGAACTGATTGAATTCGCTTGACTTCTTCTTGTGCTCGAACTAGTTCTCGTTTCAAATACCGTTGCTCATCTTTGATATAATCTTCTTGTAAACAAAGCAGTTCATATTCTCGCTCTAGCTTTTTCAAAGCGCGATATAAATCTTTATACTGGCTTTCTTCGCCAGTAGATGCGCCAGTCTTCATAACTGCAGGAATACCTGCAGAAGCCTTGGATGAAGTGTTGACTGGTTTCTTGGAAATGCCTAGTTCTTCCATTGTTTGCTTTCAATTAGTTGGTAATTTTTTTTGTGTGGTGATTGTGGCGATTTGATTTTTAATGGGGAGGGTTTTTTATTTTTTTTTTTTAATTTTTATTAAAGTATGTATTAAGTTAGATTTGCGCTGTTTTGATCTTTGGGAGTGCAAACACAGGCCCAGAGTAGGTAGGACCTGGTGGAATATTTTAGTGCTTTTCTCGATTAACGTTGGGAGTTTTAATGTCTAAACTGTACAGCTGAGAACTTATAGCTTGAAGCGGTGATTTGGGAGAAGAGGTAAATCGGATCGGCCAAAAAACCATATCCTTGACAATGCGGCTGGAGGAATAAACCAGCCCCAGATGAGAATCTATAAACATTCTATAGTTACGTAGGCGCCTCAAATATTAGAAGATTCAGTATATTGAATAAACAAAGTAGCGCTATTGAGTTGCACAATTGAGGGATCAATCAAGTTATTTATTAATGTTACATAAGTTCATCGTAGCGTTTCACAGTGGTTCGTATCAATTTTTTTTTTTTTTTTTTAAAAATTTCTGGCGTATTATTATTCATCTTGCTTGTCGTAGCTTCGGTCAATTGCACCCAGCATCATCTTAATGATCCACAGATCTGGAGTTAAATCAACACCCAATCTGGCCATTTCATCTTGTTCAACTTCAAAATTAGAAGTACAGTCAACTAAATGACCAACATCTTTATCGACGTCCAAAGCAGCCAGAAATTCTCGTGCCCTCAAATCAGAGCCAACTTGACCAAACGCGAAATTGACAGTCCCTGACCCATAAGGAGTTTTACCTAGATCCTTTTTAGCATGTTTAATAACTTTAAAAATCTTTTTCTCATCTTCACCAGCTGGGTGACCATCAGTAACTGAAATAACCAAAACTGGTTTTTGTAATTGATTGTGTTTAGCCGGACCAACAATTAAAGGCTGAATAACTTTCTCATCCAAACTAGTGCCTAATGGAGTCAGCCCTCTGAATTTGATTTGACCCATCAATTGACCAACTTGAGATTCATCTCGAATATTATTACCTTGCAAATTGTTATTCATGAATCGGACTTCGATGCCATTAGTATCAAACAAAGCCGCGGCAAAACTGACTCTTTGCATAATCAATCGTAAATCTTCAATTCTTTCACCATTTTCTTGGAATTGCATAGAACCGGAATCATCACAGAACAAGACAATATCAAACAATGATAATTTGACTAAATCAATTGCTAATGTTGGTGAGATTTTCCAAGCAGCCACGATTTGTGGGATTTTAGGACCGATAGTGTTTGCTAATTGTTGTAGTCGTTGTTGTGGATAAAAGGCTTGCAAATTATTTTCTTGAACACATTGAACTAAGATTTGATAAATTTGTTGAGGATTTGGAGGTGGCATACCACCTTGTGGCGCACCTTGTTGCGGAGGTGGAGGCGGAGGAATCCCTCTTTGGTCATTTTGTGGAGGGTAGCCACCGTATTGCTGTTGTGGAGGATAGCCTCCATATTGTTGTTGTGGAGGGTAGCCACCCTGTTGTGGAGGTGGTCCTTGATTGTAGTAACCGGAAGCCATATCTTGCTGTTGAGAAGCAGCTAATTTACTTGCAAGACCCATTATTTATTTATTTATATATCTCAATTCAATAATTTGATGATGGAGATAAAAAAATAAAGAAAAAGAAAAAGAAAAAGGTGGTAGATTATATATTTAAGCTGTATCCTAATAATAGAAAGCTTTTATGCTCTTGGCAAAATGTATGATATCGTGGGTTTTTATATATTAAAAGAAATTTTTTTTAAAAAAAAGGGGTTAAAATAGTTTGGACAGGTGGGTTAAGCTCGTGAATTTTATAATAAAACTTCTGTGGGAACCTCCCAATCGTTGTGTTGCAGGGCAACCGTATTAATTTTAATATAGAGAAGACAATTGTAACAGCCTATCAGTTTTGCAGTAAAAACTGTGTTTGACTGCAGCCATGGTTTGTTATTATTAATAGTGTGGAAAAATTGTGCTGCTAAGCTTACCACTTAAACGTATGCATGTCTGACCAGAAACTTATCAGATATTAGTGAGCTTGCATGCACGTCATACTTAAGCACTAAGTAAGCTACAGCTCATAAGTGTACCGCTTCATGGCATCAAAAAAACAAAAAAGTATTTTAAATGTTTTGGCCTAGTAAACCGCATGGACACATCTGTTTTAGAGTCATGTGTAAAAATATTAAGCGAACAATTGTAATGGTAAAATAGTGAAATTCTAGCTATAGAACGCGATCGTTTCATTATATAATTGAGCGGCCGCGTTGTAGAGAAAAGCTCAAGCGGTGCAAATCGGCCTGGACCGGCGTGGACCGTTCAGGAGAGCTAGCCCGTGATTGTGACGCGACTACGAAAGCAAGTCCGAGCAAGCGAGTTTTCTACTGCATGCATTGACAGCATCGATCGTTCGCAAGATCTCAGCTTTTTGAAAAAAAAAATTTGAAAATCTAATACATAATCATTAAATTTATTAAGTAATTTGGTAACGAAACAAAGCCTAATTTTATAATTGCGATTTAAATTAGCCGGTACTACCCCTAGATTTTAGAGTAGGAAAGTTTATAAAGATCGGTATCATGGCAAGCGGCTATTTTTGGATGGAGGAGTTATACATCATTAATGCTGATATATTAGATCTATCTGACTTGCTAACAGTAGTTTATAAAAGTGTATGTATTAAAAAGTTTAACAAGATGTTATTTACGTTTCACCAGTTTAATTGTACTCTTATAAGAGAATATCAGCAGCACTGATCGATCCCATTATTTCGATAAAAGTTCGAGCCTTATTAAAAATTGAAAGCGGATGGCGCGGCTGTGTACCCAACGTTGTAAGGTTAATTGCGAACTGGCTTGTATTTGCCATTTAACGCTAAACTATAACCATCGGCCGCTTGATGCTAGCATGTCAAAATTCCATCGAGATCAACCATCCACTACAAAACTTCTAACAAGAACCAAATAGAGCTCCAAATACCAAAATCATATTCTCCAAATGATCCCAGTGATTTCGATGAGACGAGGTTTTAACAAACTTAAGCTCAATTCAAGTACCAAAAAAAATAAAAAATATCGGAGCTCCGATGAAAATAGTTCACGAATTAATATTGGAAGAAGCTCCTAGCCTGCCTGCCCGGATTCAACTGCCACCCAAGGTTTATAACTTAGCTGTCGGGGTTTCATCCCTACTACACTTAATATCACCACGTAATAAAGATAATTCTTTGCAACGACAAAAAAGTCACCCCCAAATAGCCACACCACGAAAGCAGCTCGCTTTTTATTTAATGATCTGATAATCGGTATAACAGATAATAAAAATGAGTGATGATAAAGATGTTAACGTAGAAGTTGATCAAGTGCAAGATAACGAAGAAAACGGTAGTGGTAGTGATCAAGAAGAAGTGCAACAAACCGAACAAGCTGTAGGGAATAGAGGTGCTCCAGAATCAATAGAAGCAGATATCCAATCGACTATATCAACAGCCGAGTCTCAATTGGATAAACCTACGAAAGATACTGTACCAGGTGAGAAAGTTGTGAGCGGAAAAGCAACAGATCAACCACCAAACCCACAAACACAGGAAGTTGAAGGAGCAGCATCCACTACATCAACAACCACCAATTCCAACAAATGGTCAAACTATTTTCAGCAGGCTTTAAATAATGTTGAAACGCATTTTGACAAAGTTCTTCAAGAATCACAGGAAGTGCCAGTGCCAATTAGCAATAAATCCAATGCACCGAGATCTATTCCATCACCAGTACAATCGCCATCACCTACACCATCCAATTCCAGTTCTAAACCAAGGATTTCAATGCAGGAACGACTGGCAATGGCCGTTGGACGGCAAACACCAGAGCCTAGAATTTCGATTAGTGCTAATCAAAGTAGTGAAAATTTGGTAAAGTCACCTCGGGCTAGTGAAGACTCAATCAGATCTGGAAAAGATACTAATGCAGATACTTTTACCACCGACACGGCTAATACAGTTGATACTAATAATGATACCAAAGTTGTAGCGCAGCCTGAAACAGCTGACTCTATAAAAGAAAAGATCAACACTATTAAATCTCAATCCCCAGCAGAGGCGCCAAATTTGGAAATTTCAATCAAACTGACCAACAATTTATTGAGTGTAGTATCAAGCCTTGATGGTAATGTTAAAGATTCTGTATCAAAACTTCTGGAAAATTTGGAAACTCAACAAGCACAAATTGGAGATTTCAATCATCAATCAATCGAAAAAATCGATTCGATGGAATCCAAAATCAAGTATTTGTCGAACCAAGAAGTGGAAAGAGCGAAAACTGCCAAATCAAATTCTAAAAACAGTTTAGAAAAAAAGCTGGCCGAAAAGGATGAACAAATTGCATTATTGTTTGAAGAAGGACAGACATTATCTAAACGAGAATTAAAACAGATGAATACAATCAAAAAACTGAAGGTAGGGGAAATTGAACACCGACGAAATGTTGAGAATATGACAAAAGCCAAGGAAAAATTGGAGAGAGAGTTAGTCCAAACAAAAGAAAAGTTATCCAAACAAGCAGATACAATTAAGGGAATGAGTAAAACCGGTAGTGAAAGTGAATCGATTAAAAAAGAACGAGATAGACTAAAGGATAAACTTTCAACTGTAGAAAGAGATTTTGAAGAATTGAAAAATAAACATGATGAAGGGATATTAGAAGCACAGTCCGTAGAGCTAACCGATGCTAAAAATCAAATTGGGAATTTAAAACAAGAGAAAAGTCAAATAGATGCTGAGTATTCTGTGGCCAAAGAGAAATATGAGTCTGAATTAAAAGACTTGAAATCTAAATTAGAATATGAACAAAAGTCTAGCCATAGGGACACTAACGAATTGAAGGAAGAAGTCAAGAACTTGGAAGGAAAAGTGGAATATTATCGATCACAAACTGAAGAGATGGGTAATAATGCTGATAAAAATGCCAACGAGATCCATTTATTGAAACAAATTGAACAAATGCAAAGTCAACATTTAGTGGCTGGTGAAAATTGGCATGAAATCGAAGCAAATTTATTGTCAAGGATATCATCATTAGAAACTGAAACCGAAAATCTGCGGGCACTAGAAAATAGTTCAAGAAAAAGGTTCAAGAGTCTAAATAATGAATACCGGGAAGTTTTGGATAATTATGAAACTTTGCAAGACAAGGTCATAAACATTGAATCAAAGTTAACTAAAATGACGAAAGAAAATAAAATATTGGCCGATGATCTCCAATATGAAAAAGAGCAGTGCAAATTATTAGGCAAAGCCGCTGATGAACGCAAATCTCAATTTAATGAAGAAGTTGATAAACTCAAGGAATCTCAACTTGAACTGGAAAACAAACTTCAAACCACTGAAAAAGAATTAACCGAGACTAATTCCAGGCTTCGCACATTTAGTCAATCATCCTTATCATCTCCTCACAATCATTCTTTTAATGCTTTGGACGCCTTTACCATGGATTCTCCTCACCGTGGATCTCTCTCTCCGGTTTTACAACGAAGCAGTGCATCTAACACATCACTTAATAATATGATTGAAGATGAGCAAACTTTTGATGATAGCGGGTCAATTGGACCGGATGATGCGCCAGGGGAATTATTGGCACCAAATGGAACCCACGAGGGGTCAATGATCACTGCAAACACTGCAAACGGTTCAAACACTAATGTACAATTATTAGGTAAAATGAATTCTACAATTAGGAGGTTAGAATCACAGTTGACCAGTTATAAGCAAGATTTAGAACGAACGCAACAAAAGAAGGATGAAGCATTAAAACAGGTTGTGGAACTAATGCAAGAACAAGAAAAACTAAACGAATACAAGACTCAGGTCTCATCGTTACTAGAGAGAATCGCTATTTTAGAAAAAAGAGAACAAACTACTTTAGAAGCACTTGGGGAGAAATCTGAGTTAGTTAACGAATTACGAGCTGATGTTGAAGATATGAAGCAAAGTTATCAGCAACAAATCGAGCAGTTGGCTGATCAATTAGCGCAAGCTTTTAAATAAACATTAGGGGAGGGGGGGAAAAAGATACCAAAAAAAAAAAAAAGAAAAAAAAAAAATACTAGTACATAAAAAACCTTTTATATTATTAGTTATTACCTTGCTTGACAGCCAATTCAGTTTGTTCTTCAATGTTTTGAGCTTCCCATGGATAAGCGATCCAAACATCAGGTAATGTTCGAGCAGCCAAATATCGACCCTCTTCCATCATATCAGCTGGCAATTCAGCACGTTTTGGTTTATCCTTATTGTGCAAGACAAAAACAAAGAATCGAGTAACTTCATCAGTTCGACCAGTTTTTTTGGCTTGCTTTTCAATATCTTTTTGTAACTCGGAAACAGCATAATGCAATGTGGTTCTGGTATCATCGACTTCGTCGACAATCAAAATATTTTTGCCAATCAAATCACCAGAGTGTTCTGATAATGAGCTGAAATCCAACCATTGGGTTCTAGTGACTTTAGTACCTGCTTGTTCTTCAACACCGTCAGTTCCCATATCTTCATATAATGACAAACCAATAGCTTGGATTGGAATGTTTTTGGCACCTTGCACCTTCAAAAAGGTTCGCAAAATTCGGGCTGGAATGAAACCACCGCCACCGATGGCGACCATCAAATTTGGGTTGAAGGGCTTGATAACTTCAGCAGCTTCTTGGCAGAGCTTGTGAACGTTGTTATAGGAAATATAGGTCTTTTCGGTGCTCATGGTTAGTAGATTAATAGGTTGGTATATAGGGGGATTGATTCCAATAAAATAAGAGAAAGAAAAAAAAAAAAAATTTTCTCTTTTGAAGAATAAGTCTGTGTGGTATTAAAAAAATTTCCAAACCTGCGCGCGCCACATTAGATCTATCCTAATTAGACAGCTTTACAAGCCTTACACTAGAAACGTTGACACACTAACCGCTTATAATTTATCACTAAATTTTTTTTTTTTTTTTTTTTCGTGAGGCTGAACCCATCGATTTACAACAAAATTGATTGGATCTATATATATATATATATGTATAGGTAATTTTTTTTTATGTTAATATATTAATATACAGAATTATTTCTTGGATTTACGAGGCTTTTTTTTCTCATCTTCAGAGTTTTCAGAGTCTTGGTCATCATTTTCTTGTGGATCTACTTCCATATCACTCATACCCTCGTAACCGTCGTCTGCCTCTAAATCCAACATTTCATTATCACTTTCATCACTATCTTCGTCTTCTTCATCATCATCACTGTCATCCTCGTCATCATCGTCTTCACCATCAACAATAAATGCACCATCTTCAACATATGTAACCTCTGTTTCATCTTCGTCATTATCACCACCCAATTCTTCACTCTTCTTGGCCAAATCTCGTCGCAATTCCATTTGAGAACTCAACATTTCTAAACGACCTTGTAATGCCAATAAACGCGGTAGTGTAGAAACTCTGCTTGATAATGTGGAATGTAGAGAACTTAGAGTCTTTAATAAGTTTGGTAATGAAACAATGTACCCACCATGGGCAATCATGACCCATTTGATCCAGATGTTTAATTGACCAGCTTGAACTGGAGATCGTGCAATCTTTTCTGCAACACGTTCGATTAATTTAACTGCCAACTGGGAATCTAATCGTTGAACAGATAATTTAATAACTTCTTCCTCTCTATTTGATAAACATGTCTCTAGTAAAGAGTGATCATTAGATTTTAATGCTTGTGATAATAATGTAGTAAAAGTACCTGGTGTACTTAGGTCCAATTTCTTTCCGTCCAATGAAGTTTTTTCAACATCCAACGCTTCTAATCGTTCTGCCAAAGTACTTTCTTCAGCTTCTTCTTCGTCGTCGTCTCCACTTTCCTGTTCATTATCTAGATTAACAACATCTTTCCCACTTGTAACTTTTGCGTTAGATTCATTGTAACCATTAGCAGCTGCTGGATCGACCCCGTTAACTAATCGATCATTAGCAGAACTGGTCTTTCGAGCTTTGACAATTTCTATTTCACCTTGAACATCTTTCCATTGTACTTTTTCAAAGACCGGAATTGATGCATTTTCTAACCAAGTGACTGTCAAATAATCATCATTAAATGTAACATTTTGAATCTTAACTGTAGCTGTCTTTTGCGGTCGAACAACTTTAATGGTAGCAGTAGATTTAACAGCCATTTGAGCGCTTCGTCTTCTACTACCAGTAGAAGATTTGATAGCTAATGGATCAATAAATAATTCAACCAAACCATCATCAGTCGTAACGGCACATGCAGTATCATCTTCATTCAAAACCAATTGTTGCACGTCAGATTGAGCAGTCAAAACACCAACAGTCTTTTTTTGAGATAAAGAATTAATATTAACACTTCGTTCAGAATTAGATGATGCCAAGAATAAATCATTGTTTAAAGAACTTGGAACAATTGAAGAAACTGGGTGTACAAAACCTGGGTAACTGGTCAAGACTTTAGATGGCTTTGCAGGATCGATTAAATAGATTGATGTAGACCCCAACAATAAGTGATCTGGGAACTCTTTGCTTGAAATTGGCTTGACCAATCTAACATCTTGTTCGTTAATTTTGAAACTCTTACCAGCTTGTTGTTTATTTGATAAATTCCATTTTGCAATAGTGCCACTGTGATCACACGACCATAACATTGAGCTATCAACTGTCAATCCTGCAACACTTGTAACTGGAACAGTATGAGCTTGATTTTCAAAAGTGTGTATAATTGAGGATTGGAATGGTGAAAATAAAATGACAGACCCTTTATTAGTACCAACTGCAATAACCAAATCTTCGTCCAATCCACCAATACTACTTTCCCCTCCATTCATTGATCTTTTTCTTTTCTTCCTTTGTTGCTTGGCTTTACTATTTGAAGAGCATGTAGCCCAACATAACGCTTGAATAGAGATGCCTTTATCTAGTGTGATTTCTGCTTGTAATGTATTTGCAGCATCTGAAGAGACAGAATGGATTTGAACTTTGTGAAGATCCAACGATGGTACAACACTTGCATAGAGTTGACCTGATGGATCAAATGCTGATGCAATGAGAGGGGCTGATTCCATTTTTTGTTTTTTGTTTTTAGTAGTCTATTGTGTCTGGTGGAAAAAAATTTCCAAAATTTCCAAAATTTTTTTTTTTTTTTTGATAAAAATAAGCCGCTCGGAAAAAAAAAAAAAAAAAAAAAAAAAATTTTCTTTTAGAGAAACATCGGATCGGCGGTGTACTTTTTAAATTAAACAAGAATAAGCTGCGCACGCACAGAAAATTTGTTTAGTAAATTTTTTTATTTCTCTACGTGTGTGGCGTTTTTTTTTATTTTTTTTTTTCATTCTCCCAATTTTCTATTTTTTTTTTCTCAAGATATTTTTTTAATTTGATTAGCGTCGACCAAGTATATAAAGCAGGCTAATTTCCCCTCCAAAATGTTATTTTTTTCCACAACTTTTTTTATATCAACCACTTAACACTACAAACCCCGGTGAGGCTGAAACACTACTTTTTTTTCTATATTTATTAAGAATGGGCGACCGCGATCCTTCAGAAGATTTAAGCTTACCAAAAGCTACTGTTCAGAAAATTGTATCTGAAATCGTTCCAAAAGATATGGTATTTGCCAAAGATACTCGTGACGCGTTAATCGAATGCTGTATTGAGTTTATCATGATCTTATCTACACAATCAAACGAAATTGCCGAGAAAGAATCCAAAAAAACGATTGCTTCAGAACACGTCATCAAAGCGCTAGAAGAACTAGGGTTTCAGGATTATATCGAACCCATTCAAGAAGTTATTGTTGAACATAAAGAATCACAAAAAGTTAGAGACCGTAAGGTTGGGAAATTAGAACAAAGTGGTCGAAGTCAAGAAGATCTCCAAAGAGAACAGGAGTTGTTATTTGCTCAAGCACGGACTCGGTTGAACAGTCAACAAGGATCTTAATTTTTATCTACTACTAACAAACAAATGAACTATTTATTGAACTCACGAAACATTACCGAATCTTTTTTTTTTTTTTTTTTTTTTTTAATATATAAAGTCAAATTAATTCATCGATACAAAAACTCTATAAAACACATTTCTCATTATTATTATTATTTTATTTTTTATTATTTATTTAACTAGGCATTGGCAAGTGACACTGTTTGACGAACGATACCATTTTCAGCTTCAGTAAATTCAGCTGTTAATTGTTGATACCTGGTTGGATCAGTATTTGACATATTTTCAAAAGTATCTCTAAATACGACATATGTGTTGATCCCATCCAAAGGAGTTTCGACCAATGGTTCTTCTTCCAAATCTTCATCATCTTCATCATAATGATCAAAATGATCCATATTACTAGCAGTCACAGTTTCGTTTAGATATTTCAAATACTCGGTGGCAGCTTGACCTTCAACATCATTGTCATCATTTTCACCACCTTCTTCTCGTGCATCCAAATCATCTTCCCAAGCGTCAAAATCATTATTATCATAATTATCATAGAAATCGTCTCGAGCAAATGCTTTACTCAATTCTTCTCGTGCTTGGATTGCCTTTGGTAAACTACCCATGATGTTAACTAACCCTTGAGCTAACCGCGGCATGTTACTTTGTAATGATTGAGGGATCATATCAAGTGGTAAAGTTAACATACTCATAATACCCAATGCGGCCATTTTTTTATCTTGAACACGGCTGAAATGATTCATTTCATTAAACCAGGTTTGGAAGAAAGTTTGGGTGTAATTCTTGAATTCCAAGAATCGAATTGTAGCTTCAGCGTTATAATACAATCCAGCAACAATAACTTCCAACAAAGTAACGTGATATCCAACATTCTTTAGTTTGATACCATCATTAGCTAATCTTTGTAATGCCATTTCCAACAATCGTTCAACATAACTATTGTCCATATACCCTTTCAAGGCAATCAGCATTCGTTGTGATAATGATGCAACCAATGTTCGTTCTCGAGAACCCATTCGATCACTGTTATCAACCATAACCATTTCAATAATTGAGTACATAATTGCAATCTTTTCCGGATCTTGAATCATATCTTGATAACCAAATTGAATAAATTCTTCTAAACATGGCATCATATCGTCCAAGTAATCTAAACCCAACCCATCAAACGCTTTATGCATTAATTTAAAAACATTCCACATATTTGGTGAAACTCGCTTTTGACAAAATGTACAGTTTTCAATTAAACCAAAAATTTCAGTGTAAAATTCACTCATGTCATTTTCCAAAACTGAAACAAAGATTGGCATCAAAGTATCTTCCAATTTGGATACCAATTCTGGACCTTGTTCTAATGCCAACAACAAGCTACTTAGAGTAGTTAAAATACCACTAGCAGCCATTGTTTTATCCTCTGATAACATTTCATCGGCATCCATTTCATCAATTGGGATATTTTGTTTTTCAATCAAATCAGTGTTAATCTTCATAAATTGATCAGTCATTTGTTCAGCTAATTGAACACTAAATGGAGTCAATTGTTCTGCAAAGACTTCAACGAATTCTTCCATAATACCACTAATAGCATCATTATCAATCTTTTTACCCAAATCCAACAAATGTTGCATAACTTCTGAGATTCTTGATGACAAGGCATTTTTAACACTTTCATGGCTAATCATTGGCTGTAATGCCAAAGCAGCTTCAATTTGAACTGGTAAATATTCATCATTCATGCATTTAACCACTGCTTGATAAGCATAAGAAATGTTATTTTCATCAGAAAATTGAATTGATGCGTATCTGTTCAAAAATTCACAGGCTCGTGCTCTCAAGAAATGATATTTGGAATTAAAATCTGGGAAAACATATTGTGCCAAAAATCCTTCCATTTTGTCAGCAATTGGACTTTTCTTACTAGTAACCACAAAGTCAACTGAACTCATCATTCTCAAAGCAGCTTCTTTCTCTCTACAATTCTGTAAATCATCTTGATTACTCATTTGTTTATCCAAAATTGATTGAACAAATTGTAACATTGGGTTGAAAGTAGTAGATCTTCTCTTTCGAACCAAAGTTAACAAGAAATTAGTAGCGGCAATATCAGCAGTTGGGCTTTCATCAAAGAAATCAATTCGACGATGGATATATTCTTCTGGATCATCTTCAATCATTTCCAAATCCTCATCAGTTGGGACTAATAATGGGAAAATGACATGAGAAATCATAGTTTCAGTATGAGGTTTAATCATTTCCCATGTAGCCTTTGAAGTGACACATCTATCAAAAAAGCTTAACATATTATACATGCAGGCGCCACTGATCCAAATTTCTTTATTGACCCATAATTGAATTTGTTCAAAGTAACATTTTAGAATTTCTGGTACAAAACTGTCAACAAACATGTTGGCAAATTGATGGTATTCATGTTCTTGATCGCTCAATGCATCGGCACCAGAATATCTAAACAATAGCCGGAATAGGTTCGCATATGCCCATTTTTTACACTTAACCCATGGGTGTTTATCACGATCCAATGATTCATCCAAATCCATAACTTCTTGTGGGAATGGTTTTTTGATAATTTGTAAAAATAACCCGACCCAATTCACTAGGGATTCTTTGTATTGTAATTGAGAAGGTAAAATATGATAACTAGCCATTTTGAAAATTTTGACCACATCTCGTAACATTTCTGCAGCATTGTGTGAGGTTTCATTAACCAATTGGTTACCAATATTCAAAACCCCTGGGAAAGTGGCATTAATGACTTCATCAAATCCTTTTCTAGCTTCACCACTAGTCCATCTGTAAAATCGACAAATTTCCAAAAGACAAGTCAACCCTGCACCCACGGCTTGAATATCATTACTATTAAATAATTGCAAAGTAGTATCTAACAATTGAGGCCAGTTTTTAAAATCTTTAACCACTAATGTGTTTAAAATAGCTACCATATAAGGTCGGATTTTTAGATTAGATTTGATCAATGCTGGAACAACCCGTTCTCTGAAGCTTGGCTTTTCATCTTCAGCAATTTTCAGTGGTGACGTTTCTTCGATTGGTCTCCAATATCTTGTAACTTTATTTTTTAAATAAATAGCTGCAGCTGTTCGAACACTTTCATCAACTTGTGGTTCCATAACAATGTCCATACATCCACTGATGAACCCAGGAGACTTTTCGGCATTTCGTAATTCTAATTCCGCTTTTCTTCGTTCGTTGATATCTGGAACAATAGTAGCTGCAAAGCAGCTGTGCAGTGCATCAATGTTCATGTTTATTATAATTATATTATTACTGTTGAAGAGTTGGTTTTAAAAAAAAAAAAACAAAAAACAAAAAAACTTTTCAACAGTGTTTAGAAAAAAAAAAAAAAATTTAAAACTTTTTTCTCTCCCTTAAAGCTTAGGTCGTATGTTTGGAAAATTTAAAATTTGATAAAATTTACAAAACTTAAAGGGTAGAAAAATTTATACACCTAACATAAATAAAAAAAAAAAAAAAAAAACTCATTTACCTATAACATTGGTGAGACTGGTGAGATCAGGTCCTTTATCCGCTTGAAGGGCTGAATCACTAAAGCATAACATAAAACGGTGAGTGCGGTCAACACCGTTAAATTTTATAACCATGCATGCATCTGAAAAGTCCGTCCAGTTTAAACTTAATGCATGCGCATTTGATCCGTTATTTTTCTCTTCTAGGCCGGGTAACATTGCGTTACTTAAAAAAAGTCGTTTCGTTTCGGACAAACCTTAAGTGTTACTAAAACGCAAAGAAATTGAGACACCAATATTTTTTATTCCAAAATAACACGACAAATTTAAGAAAAAAATAAAGAAAAAAACAAAAATAAAAAAAGGATCTACGCCAGCTCGGCGATATAAGTGATAAATCTTTTATACTGACAATATTGATTAGCGACTTTTTTTGACCCTCTACTGATCTTATAGTTTATTAGGATAGAGATTATTTGTGGCGTACCCTACAACCATTCTGAAAGCAGGCGTATCGACAACTAAATTACCCCTGTTAACAAACCTCAACTAGGTTCTGGGGAAAGAAATTTTTTTTTTAGTTTTTTTTTTCCGATCACAACTTTAATTGAAAAAATAATATAATAAGATTTAAAAAAAAAAAAAACAAGAAAAAAACAACATTTTTCATATAAATGAACGAATTATTCTCGCGTTCAAGGAAATGGAGAAGTGTGTTTTTTATCACCATATTATTACGGACTTGGTTTTCGATCTCACCTTCATATATTCATCCTGACGAACATTTTCAAGGCCCTGAAGCTTTGGCTGATACGATCTTTGGGTGGGCTAGTAAAAAATCATGGGAATTTACATCGGATAATCCTGCTAGGAGCTTTATATCATTGTTGGCTATGTATGGCATTCCCATGTCATTTGTCAAAGCATTTTACGGGGAAAGTGAGTATATTACACCAATGATGGTGTTTTATGTTTTGAGACTGGGGTTTGCAGTGGGGACCTGGGTTTTGTGTGATATGGCCATTGATCGATTAACTTCAAATAAACAGGAAAAGATCAAGAGTATGGTGTTTGTGGCTACCAGTTATGTTACTTGGACTTTTCAAAGTCATACTTTTTCAAACTCGGTAGAAACTGTATTATTATTATGGTGCTTGGTAATCATTCATGAATTGGATCATGCAAGAACCAATTTCTTTTTACGGCATTTTGATATGGCAATGCTTGGATTTTTGATTGCGTTTGGTGTATTTAATCGGATCACATTTCCAACATTTTTATTACTTCCTGGGTTAAATTTATTGCAACATTTCAAACAAAACCCAATGACGGTGGTTAGTTTTATTGTATCAGGAATTGCCACTAGTTTTTTGGCAATCTCAATTGATACTTGGTGTTATGGATCACACCAGTATATTATAACCCCGCTGAACAATATTTTATACAACATGAATTCTGCTAATCTGGCAGAACATGGGCTACATTCACGGTTCAACCATTTGTTGGTGAATCTACCCCAGTTGATAGGACCAGGATTGATTCTATTAGGAAGTCGACGATATTTGAAAAGTCTACCGATGCAAGCGGCTATTTCTGGTTTATGTTTATTATCAATTTTCCCACACCAGGAACCAAGGTTTTTGATTCCAATTGTACCTTTATTATGCTGTTGTTTCGATGTGACTTGGGTTAGTGCAAATGCCACTAAAGTAATTTTTCTAGCATGGTGTGTGTTTAATTTGGCAATGGGGGTATTGATGGGTAATTTACACCAAGGCGGGGTGTTACCTGCGCAATCATATATTGGAGAACATTTGAACTCTAACAATAATACGTTTATTTGGTGGAAAACCTATTCACCCCCCATTTGGATTCTTGGGAAACCAATCGACACAGTAACAACAGTTGACCCGTTGATGTCTGGAACAGATGAAGAGCGGTATCAACCAGTTTTTGATTATATCAAATCTAATGAGTATGCTACCAACGGCACCTTGACAGTAGTTGATTTAATGGGATGTCAAACCGATTGGTTACTTGATGTTATGAACCAAGTATCTGCTGTAAGCGCCAATGTACCATATTTGCGGCGGGCATTTCTAGTTGCGCCTCACGCGGCAATCGCTTCTAACCCGTCATTATCCAAACTTCAATCTAAAAAAGTAGTTGACGAGAAACTACGGTTAAATAAAGTGTGGTCAACGAAATGGCATTTATCTATGGAGATGCTAGATTTTGAAAATACCGCCACGTTGAAACCTGGATTGTCCATATGGGAAATTCAATCAATATAGTGTATATTTTTATCTTATTTATAACTAATAAACTAATAAACTAATCTAACTTATATAATAAATTAAATTTCAGCTAATGCACTTTGCAATTCTTTTAGTAGAACGTCAGTTTCTTCTTTGGTACCAATAGAAATTCGCATACAGCCGGTACAACCTGGTTCATCACCTCGATATCGTATAACAACGTTTTTATTTTCGGCCAAGTTTTGGTAAACCTTTTTGGCACTGGCACTACATGGTTTACCATCTTTTGTAACTTCGACCAACAAGAAATTTGCGTCAGTGCCACCAACAAATTCACCAACGTTGTTTAACTTTGGCAACTCCTCAACCAATCGGGTTCTTTGCTCAACAATTTTTTCAACATATGATTTCATCAATGTGATACCTCTAGGACTCAATGCTCTTGTAGCGATACCACTAGTCATGGTAGAAATATTATAAGGTGCTTTCATATTATTTAACAATTGTGCCAGTTCAGCTGATGCGAAAGTTAACCCTAATCTAACCCCAGCTAACCCAAACGATTTAGATAAAGTTTGCATGACCATTAGATTTGGGTATTTGGTAACTAATGGGGCCATCGATGAGCCAACTGGAGCAAAATCGACATATGCTTCATCAACCACAACGATACCATTCCAGGTTGGGTGATTTAGCAATTTTTCAATTTTTTCCTTTTCAACTAAAGTGCTTGTTGGGTTACCAGGTGAACAAATATATGCCAGTTTAATACTTGGATCATTGGCTAAAGTTTTCATAACCTCTTCTTCTTTGATTTGAAAATCACCTTTATCAAATGCCATATCCACCTTAACTACTTCGACATCGTTGATCTGGGCAGAAACACCATACATCCCATAAGTAGGCGGACAAGTTAACAGCTTATCTTTTCCTGGTTGGCACAGAACTCTCATAATCGCATCGATAGCTTCATCAGATCCGACCCCTAAAAACATATTTTTTGGCTCCAATGGTTGTAAGCTTGTATCTTTGTTTTCGGAATTTCTAAAATCACACGCCAGTTGTTTAACATCCATTTGATGAGGGTCTGGGTAGCGATTGAGTTCTTTGTTTGCTTCATCATCATCTAAATCTGGTAGCGACGGCCCATAAGTTAACTCATTTGCATCCAATAAAACTCCGACTTTATAGTCGCTAAATATATTAGTCTTCTTTTTACTTTAAAAAACTTACTCTCTTGCACATCTATATGGCTTTAAGTTCAAAATATTTGGTCTAGCCAATGTTTGTAGATTGAACGCTGGCATTTTTTTTATTTATTTTTTTAGACTGTTATTGATGATGTTAAGAGTCAAGATTAAGTTTTGAATGACTGAATTTTTCACCCACACGTTCGAAGTCGGACACATTGATGAATTCTAAGCTTTGTGAATATCGGACCTTGAGGTTTAATGAGCCGCAGATTATATCTGATAATCTTATACCTATACACATTCCTCCCAATAATCGGGGGCACGCGTCACACACGGCTGACTATAGACTATTCGTCTATATACCATAATTAAAAAGTGCACAAAATTTTTTTTTAACCCAATTTTTTTTAAAACTTATCTCACGCGTAAAAATAATAAAGAAAAAAGGAATCAAAATTCAACACACATTTAATTCTGAAAAAGAACCAAAAATCTATATATTAACTACTAACCATTGAAATCAACGAATCAATCCCAGATCAAAGTTGTTTTTTTTGTGCTGCACCAAGGGTTATTGATCGTTCAGTACTAACTATTTATTTTCAAAAAAAAAAAGAAAAAATTGAATATTAACAATGCAGGACCTAGATATTACAGAAACAGAGGTGCGTATACCAATTAATTTGATCTTAAACTAACATTATTAGGACTGGCGGTTCAGGATTTTGGGGTCTGATCAAGGGTTACAAGTTGTGGAGCAATACGACGAGCTTCCTAATGGTGCCGTTCGACTATTTACGATTGCGAACACTAAAGATTTATTTATAGCAGCTGGGAAAGAAGGAATTGTAACTGGTCGATTAAGCCAACTTCGTAAAACAACAGCAGATAATGAACAGGACCATTTCAGTGAAAAACACGTGCTGCCAGTTCCGTTTAAAGTAAAATTGTTAGAATTTTCGTCAGATGAAGAAAAGGTTGCAATTGTCCCAGAACATGGAGGTGTATTTGTTTATTCTATTAAAGATTTCAATTCTTCAGATACTAATGAAAGTTTGTTGTATAAAGTTGATGAGGATATTAAAATTATGGATATTAAAAAGAGACCCGATTTTGGTGCGGATTTTGCAGTTTTATCAGAATCTGGTGATTTGTACATTCTCAACACTACAAATCAAATTTTCAACAAAATAGCAGAAGGTCTAGCATCGATTTCATGGTCGCGTAAGGGTAAGCAGATTTTGGGAGGTTTAATTCATGGCAATATTGGTCAATTTTCTGTAAGCGGGGAAAAGATTGTGGAAATAAATAAACCAGAGTTGGAAAATCAATATAAACCGTTATTAATCCATTGGATGGATAATTTCAAGATTTTTGCCGCATACAAAGCACCAAGTGAACCAGAAGAGTTTGATTTCCAATGTTTCGTTGGTGTACGAGAGAACGTCAAGTCAAGCAATTGTACCTGGAAATTGTTAGACGATCCAGTACCGGCGTTTGGTGATTTAAGTCGGGATTTGTGCATGTATTCACAAATCTTGTATGCATATGATGAAAGTCTTCCAATCCTTGGGTTATTGAGTTCTGGTCCATCTTCAGATGTGACTTTGTTTACGGATAAAGAAACATTCACCATGAGTGAAGACAGTGCACGAGCTACTTTACCACTAAGTGAAGATGATACAGGGCCAATAGGGATGGAAATTGATATCTCATCTAAAGATGATGTTAAAGAACCTGCCGCTGGGTTTGAAACAGTTCAACCGTTGCCTATTTTATGGGTTTTGAATAATGAGGGCAAAGTATGTGCGTGGCATATTGTATGGACTTCAGGTATTAATAAGGGTGTAAAATTGGACGGGGTTTATGAAGCCTATGAAAAGTCAGTCAGCGTTGCGGCTCAAAACCAATCTCAATCACTCCATCCAGGTAGTAGTAGTGCTTCTAACACACCAAGTAAACCAACTCCTTCGCCATTTGGAACCATTGGAAAAACTGGTCAGAACGCAGCATTTGGTCAATCAGGGTTCGGATCAATTAATAAAGATCAGAAGCCAGCTTTTGGACAGCCATCAGGATTTGGATCAATTAATAAAGATCAGAAGCCAGCTTTTGGACAGCCATCAGGATTTGGATCGATTAATAAAGATCAGAAGCCAGCTTTTGGACAGCCATCAGGATTTGGATCAATTAATAAAGACGCGAAACCAGCATTTGGCCAGTCATCTTTTGCTTCGAATGCCAGCCAACAATCCCCATTCGCGGCTGTTTCCAAACCACCATCCGATTCTACCAGCTCAACGCCTGCATTCGGATCACAATCGACATCTGCATTTGGATCACAATCAACATCTGCATTTGGATCTACTAAGTCTAATACTGCAGTGTTTGGGTCTAATGGCGGCTTTGGTGCCAATACAGGGGGGTTTGGAAGTTTTTCAGGTAGCGGTAGTAGTGGGTTTCCAGCATTGAAGTCTACTGGTGGCTCAGTCTTTGGTGAGTCTAAACCAGCTGAGCCTTTAAAATCCGCTATGTCATTACGAGATAATAACACCGCGGATGACAGTGATAATGAAGATAACAAAAGTGATAAGGAAGCAGAGAGCGAAGATGAAGGTGATAAGGCATTGGCCAGCCTAGAAAACCGACGAGCCAGTGGGACAATCAACACATTCAAAGCTAATGATGAGAAACTGGCATTTGGTGCACCAATGGTTCCAAACGATACTAGTGGTTCAGAAACTGCCATGAGTTTGTTTAGTGGCAAGTCCAATCAGCAGGCTAAAGAACGGGCCAAAACTGAACAATCATCAATATTTGATAAACCCGGTGGGTTTTTTGGGGATAGCAGTCCGTTTGGCGGGAAGGCTAATAATGAGAATCCATTTGCACAGTTTAAAAAAGATGAAAGTCCTTTCACCGCATTTGGGAAAGCCGGGCCACAACCTAATGGGAGTAGAACTGCTAGCAGTAGTAGTGCAACTAAAGCTGAGGCCGAAGCCCTTCCTGAATCTGATGATGAATATTTGGAAAGTGATGACAGTAAAGTGGCCGCCCAGGATGCACCGTTACCTCCGGATCCTGTAAAAGAGGATGCCACTTTATCTACTGCTTCGGCTGAAGATGCTCCATTGCCGCCAGATCCACCAAAAGATGCTCCATTGCCGCCAGATCCACCAAAAGATGCTCCATTGCCGCCAGATTCACCAAAAGATGCTCCATTGCCGCCGAATCCACCAAAGAAGGATGAAGGTGATGACGCTGAAAATGTTGGTAGTAAGAAGGAGGAGACACCAAAAATGTCGGGGGTATTTGGCGATGGGTTGAGTAAACCTACTTTCAGTGCTAACTTCCCGGTAAGTGCTCACGATGCAATGACCAAGTATTCTAGTAAAAAAGGGCGGTTGGATGAATCAATTGCATCTAAGTATGATGAACCTGTTGCCAAAACTAAAATTGCCGAAAATAGACCAATTTCTTCTGGTGGTACTAAGGCCAATGCGTTTGCTGCGTTGGCTGATGAGGACGATAAAGATTCACAACGAGACGAGAAGCAAAATGTTCAAGAACAGAGTGAGGAGGAAACGCCAAAACCTGAATCGGAGGATGGGCCATCAGAACAAGCGTCAAAGAAGGATGAATCTCTACCTATAGCTGGGAAAGTCAAAAAAGAAGAGCCAAAGGATGAAGAGCAAAATGATGTGTTGTCTGAAGGTAGTGGGGTGGTTGTATCTGATGGATATGATCATATAGAAAACTCTGATGTAGAATCCGAAGAGCAATCCGAAGAGCAATCCGAAGAAGAGTTAGAAAGTGTACCTGATGAAGATGAAGAGGAGGAGGAGGAGGAGGAGGAGGAGGGTGAGGAACCACAAGTTTCATTCAGACCTGTTGATCGCTCTGTTGATGATACTCGGATGGATCAAACCTTTGAACATTGTACAATGGTTAACAGTTCTACTCAAACTGATTTTCCTCAATTTGAACCATATGTTAGTGAAGAGGAAGAATATGGACTAGCAGAAGAGGATGAGGATGAGGAAGCGGAAGCGGAAGAGGAGGAGTTGAGCGATAATTTGGACGAAGATGTTGATACTACTCAAGCAGATTTGGTTGATGAACCATATTCAGACACGATTTTAGGATCATTATCATCACATCAAATTCCAGATTTTCCACAATTTCAACCGCTATCGGATGAATTACCAGAAGGTTTGCAATCCACTATTGAATCGGATTTTGATCAATACTTTTTGGAGACTAACTACCAATTTAAAATTTTGAATACTAACGCAAAGAATCTGGCTCAATACATTCACTGGCACAAACAAGAAGAAGACTCCGTTCCTAAAGATTTGGACGATGTTTACCAATTGGATAGTTGGAAACTAAATGATGTTTCTAACATGACATATATTGCAGATACTCTACTAAATAACATGAGAAAGTTACAAGAGCAATGTTCATCGGAAAATTTAAAAATAGATGAGTTGAAAACGGGTTTGGGGAGCGTAGCATTACAAATGTCAAGAATTCAAGAATTGATTAAATATAAATCAAGTGAATTTAGTGAACATGGGTTGAAGTTGCGATCATTACCTGCTAACGTTGTCGAGCTGCAACGAAAATTACGTCAATCAAGTGGTAAATTGGAGTCAGATTTATCCAACATTGAATCAGACATAAATGTTATAAAATCACAACTGTCCAAATATGGATCATCGCAACCACCTTCCGCTCAAGGGCTGCGAGAATCTATTAGTAGAATCACCAAATCTGCATTACGATCCAACCAACAAGTTCAATTTTTAACTCGAGAATGGAAATCAAGGAACAGTTATAATAGCGCCAACATGTCGCGAGTTCCAACTCAAGCCACACAATCAACTTTGTCAACACCGTTAAAAACTACACCTGGTGATTCAATGATCTTAAATCAAACTAGTCAAACTCCAGGTACTGTATATAGAGATCGGGTTATGGATGAAATTGACTTTTTATCTAAACGATCTGAAACAAAGTTTAAGACGGTGGTGGGAAATTTATTGAGAAAACGTTCTGGTAACGAAATCTTGCATTAAAAACATATTAAACAATAGAATGGGTTGTTTTTTTTTAGTATCAGATATAATTATTAAATATTGAATTTAAATTATTTTTTGCAACTTACAAGTTGTAAATTAAATTTTGTATAAAATCACTTAATAAGCAATTAACACGCATGCTCTTACATATATAACACCGAAAAAGTGGGTCTCAATGCATCGATATCGATTAACTGTACAAGCTCAATTGTCATAGGCATGCAGAGAATAGAGGAAATGCCGAATACTTCCGTCGCGACCTTTCATGCGCATATTGGGCGGAATTCCAAACATATATACTTGAAAATAATTTAATAGCTGAAAACTAGGGGGGGGGCAGGGGTGGCCGACTCATCAAAATTTGCGCGTTAGGTAATTGACGTCAATTAATTATTAAAGCATTAAGCCATCATCACGGATCTTGCCTTTCAGAAACAAGTCTCACATTAAAAGATCCTTATGAACAATGATGTGCCTACAATAAGCTAATATAAAAAATCTATTTTTGGCTTACAATTAACACCACCACCGGCTAAGCAGTTTCCCAAAATTTGACGATTTTATTTATTTCAATTTTTGTTCATTTTAAAATCAGGAAGTTATTTTTCTTCGTTTCTGGTGTTTTTCATCTACAAACGTACTTTTGGGAATTTTTTTTTTTTTTTTTTTTTAGTGGACGATCCTATTTAATTCGAGTTCTAGACACATGTACAAAGTGGGAAAAAAAAAAAAAGAAAAAATTTAGAATGAAATTGTATAATCTACCGCCAGATATTTTATTTACAATCTTACAATATGTCGATCGGAAAGAATTGATTTGTTTATCACAGTCAAGTCATGAACTTCGACAAGTGGCTGCATTAAAACTGTGGAGAACTCTTACATTTGGATCAGATATCAACTCTCTTGTCGATGAAACGAATACAATAACTTCAAAACCAAACAAATATAATATTGGCGCGAAAAGGCATCGAATTAGTATCGTTGTTAAAAAAACATCTCAACTGAGTCAATTTGTAAACTGCGTAAAAATGAAAGATAGTGTGTTGAGCTGTGTTGAAACATTAAGGATCAATGGGAATGAGTTTAGTACGAATGATAAATGGGGGTTGGTCAAAAACTTGGCTAATAAGTGGACGTTTAATCAAATAATTGATGAGTACCTGTTACGGAAATGTACGAGTTTGAGAGTATTGGAGTATATACCTAAAACAATAGACCAAGGGAAAAGTATAGATATGGTGGAATTGCAAAAGATCATGGATTATTTTTCAAGTGTTAATAGTATAAGAGTTAAATTGGAGTTGGATAAATTAGACGCAAAATATGTAATGAATGACTTGGAAAATAGAAGGATTGTGAATATGGAATTATTAGTAGCCCAACAGTCACCATTAATACAGCTAGAACAGGTAAATTTTGGGGAACTGCTACAATCATTGAAATTTGAAATGTGTGCTTCAAGTGGGTGGACAAATTTAAATGATAAAATTTTATCGAAACTATTTAAAAATTGTAATAAACTACAGAATTTAACAATATGTGGCGGGTTCGCATTCGAAAACCTGGACTGGGTACCAGCAACGGTAAACGATTTAACTTTAATATCAAAAGATGGATTATGTATTAAAACCTTGAAAAATCTGAAATCTCACATATTGACAAGATTGGAATTGGAATTTCAAAATTGCCGAGCATTCCAATTAATTGATTGTCCACAATTGGACACCTTGTGTCTAACAAATCACGATCCTTACATGGTTAAAAATATCAAATCCATTTCACCTGCACTTGCCAAATCACCAAAACTCAAAACTTTTACCACAAAAGGTATTAATAACTCATCAATATGTGAGATTCTAGAAACTACCCAGTGGATTTGTTTAGAAACATTGGTTATGAAACTAACAAATTATTCCAATTCTACCGATGATTATGAAGAAATCGAATTAAACTTGCCTAGATTACTGGCCTCACTGAAAAATATTTCAACATTGAGAGATTTTGTTATAATTGGGGTTAATAATTGGCAACCTCCAGCATTAGAGCAGCTTAGATCAGATGTTGATCTACACGATTTGTACAACAAAAAGTTGCTAACCGCTTGTAAGAAACTCGCCAATGTTTATATCACCATTGATACCACCACAGATTTACCAATGTTTTCTAATTTTGATAACCAAAAATGCTCAGTTTTGAGCAAAATTTTTGAAAAAATTAGTTGGCAAAATGCATTAACTGATCATTCACTTTTCAACCCTGGATATAAATTTCAAGCGCCACCTCAAGTATATAAACTGAATAGATCAATACTAGCCAGATAATATTTATTTATATTTATTTAATTAATCCTTTCCGAACTCTCGTAGCCTGATAAATCTCGGATCATCTGGTTTTGTGGTAACCAATTCTCCTCGTAGTAAAAACTCAATAATCACATTATCCGGGTTTTCAATTCTAATATACCCATCACTTTCCGCCTCACTATTAAACATTTCATTCAATAAATCCTCTATAGTAGACTTTAAATCTGATGAGGTTCCTTTAGTATCTTGGTTAGATTGTTCAGCCAGCATTGGTCCAATTTTTTTGGACAATAACTTTTTCAATTCTCTCGACATTTCCCTATTCTTTTGATCGGATTCAGTTTTTTTATTAGATAGATTGCCAATGACTTGTTCTGGAGTTTTTGGTTTTATATTCGATTCAATAGTTTCCAGTCGTTGATTTAACAACCCTTTTAATGTAAACAATTCATCATGTTGCTTATTTTCCAATGCCACACGCTTCTTTAGGGCTGATTCCTCTTGTTCTAATTGTATTAACAAACCTTGTGTTTCTTTGATATGTTTTTCAGCTAAATGAACAGCTGAAATATATGAATGACATTTCAACATTTCTTTATCCAACGCGTTTTTATCTTTAACTTTTCGAAGTTTGTCCAATTCATCATCTAATATTTTTGTATACGGGTCGTTTTTATCGCTATAATTGTAGTCAGTTTTTGCGGGATGAACTTTCAAATCATATTCAAACCCTGTTACCAGTGCATTCGCCAGATTATCTCGAACTGTTTTATTATTAACCATAACTATTTTTATCTACTATAGTAATCATACATGGATATATATATATATGTATTGGTGTTTATAATGTCGGTCCCAACTTGGGTTGATCACCTCCGACAATTTTTTTTTTTTTTTTTCTGTTTTTTTCAAACCCAAAAATTACCTACTTCAAAATTTTCACATCACCAATTGTAAAGTATTAACAAGACAAAAAGTTTAATACAAATAGACTAACACAATAATGTCACAAATCGATCCAGGCACCATCCAAAACTTGGATGCCAATACACGAAAAGAAATCATGCAATTTATTGAAGCTGAAACTTCCAAGTCTAAAGTTCAATCATCTATTCACACCTTCACCGATATGTGCTTCAAGAAATGCGTCACCAAGATTGATTCAAACAACTTGAACAAAAATGAAGAATCTTGTTTACAAAACTGTTTGCATCGATTTTTGGATACAAATATTAATATTGTTCAAATGTATGTTTTTCATTAAACTATTAATTTACTAACCATTTAGGATCCAACAATCACAGGGCCGATAAGCACCTTCCCCATTCCTTCCTACCTCAACAACGATTAATATATTATAAACGTTTGTAAATAATAAACTGATTATAAAATTAAATTAAACCGCCGCATGCATTAATATAAGTATATAAGATAAATAAGTTAGCTATCCTTGCTATTTGTGTATATTTATAAGAAAGAAAGAAAGAAAAAAAAACGACTACAAATTGTCAGCCATCTTTTGTTGTAATCTGGCAAAATCAACTCGCCGTTGATCATGTCTAAATTTGACTTCACGATGATCTTGAGCCATGGCACAACAGTGACAAAAAGTATGAGACAAACAGTCTCTCATTAAATGGTTTTCCAAACCATATTGAGCTCTCACCCCATATCGTTGTAACAACCCTGCGGCATTGGTACAACCAGCTGGTCCACAAAGCAAAATGGAATAAGGTATTGAATGTAATAACTTGTCAAACCATCTTGGTTCAGTGAATTCTGTTGGTTGGTTTTCTAAATCAAAATTGTAATTTTCATCTTCTGCAGCTAGTGTAGAATTAACAACTCCAGATGATACACATGGGCAAAACCAAGCTAGTGCTGCTGATGACGGATCGCTAAAACAATCAAATAGTCCAGTAGAATAGTCATTGGTTAATTCTCGTTCTTCAACTCCTTCTTGCAGTTGATATTTAGGTGGTTCAGTTCCCAACAATGGTTCTTGCTGTTGTTCTTTTTCTGGTAACAGTAATGCCTCTTGGTCACTATTGATTTCATCATAACTGGGTAGTTCTAATTCGGTGTGTTCTTGGCCTTGTTGGATTTGTTCTTGCTCTTGTGGTTGTTGTTGTTGTTCTTGTTCTTTGGAATCTTTCATTTTGATATTGGACCTCGAAATCTTTTTAGATTGTGAATGTGAGGGTTTTATGAACTTGAATGAGCAAATTTTGGAAACTGTTGGAATTTAAATACGAAGGGAAGAAAAAGAAAAAGAAAAAGGAAAAAGGCGCGATTAGGTTCTTCAAGTATTTTTTTTTTTTTTTTCTTTTCTTTAATTTGAGTATAAGTAGAACGTGAGGAAATAAGGTACTAATTCAAAGTTCAAAGCACTTGTCGATAAAGAGAAGAAAAGAAATTTTGGATTAGTTGAGTTGAGTTGAGAAAAGAAAGGAATTAAATTATGAGATTTAATTTTATGGTTATAATGGGACAGAAACATTATTGTCTAAGTCGGAACTATTAGTGCCTTAAAGTGTTTATGCTTAAGCTTATAACCCATGGCAGATTAGATCAAAGAATTAATACGTAAGGGGAGAGGGAGGAGGCGGTGTTTTGGATAATTATCCCCGATTGACTGCGTGGGCTGGCTGGGCTAGCTTGCTAGCTTGCTGGGCCTTTCGGCTGAGAGAAATGGATTCAAGCTCTGCTAATCTAACCTAAATAAAAGTGTTCGGCTCAGCGCGCTGGTAAGCTTAGCTAAGCTAAGCTTGTCATGACAATGTTTTGGTTTTTGGATCTTCACAGCGGCACGCCACCAAATTTTTTTATGTTGTATTCACAAACTTTTTGCGCATGCCACATGCTTGTTCGGAATCGCAGCATAAACTTGTATCTGCGGGGTGCGACAATATTGTTTTTTTTTTTAATATCAAGCTTACAAGGCATAAAATCAGTTGGCAATACAATTTATAACCCAACAACAACAGTATAAATACTTGATGATTATGTTAATAAAGGTTGATGTTTCCATGCTTAAGCTTAATTTTTTAAATGTACTCTAAGGTAAAAGCAAAACTAAAAACAAAATCAATTAGGTTATAATTAATTCATTACAGTTAGTTTTGTTTTGCAACGGTTTGCAAGGGGTTAATTGAATCGATGAATATTTCTATTTAAGATATTCGTATCCATTTTGTAATGTAACCCGGGTTTGTCCTTGTTTTGTAAACATTGATTAACGTGCGAAAATTATAGGCTGGTAAATAGCTTATTATTAACCGATTCTTTTTTTTTTTTTTTTTTTTTTTTCTTCTTTTCAACTTTGAGAGGTTCATTGGATACATAAGCATCAGATATATGGGGATTTGTTTGGCTATAATTGTTCCACAGCTATTAATAGTGAATGTGTGAAACATGTATAAAATCTAAGATGGTATTCGGTGGAAGAACACGATTGGGAAAATCTCTGAAGATCGGGCCAGTTTGATGTTTCATAAATGGTACATGTTTGATTTAAAATGGTTGAACAGGCCTATTTAATTGTCCATAATACCCTTACTATATAAACAAAAATTAAGTTCCAGTCGATTCTTATTTATTGTCAATGAATGGCACTTCGATCTATTGTCGAGATTAATTTTATAATAAAAACACAAATGCTTAATTAAAAGTAGCTATGTAAGCCGTACCAGATATAAGATTGATTAAATATTACTTGATTAAATCACTTATTGTTTTCCTTTTATTAAGTCCACCTGATATAAAACTTTGGAAAGTCTGAAGTTCACCTTCCTAAAAAAAAAGAGATCCAAAACCGATTTTTCACGTTAAATCGATCGGTGAAAAAAAAAAAAAAAAAAAAAAAAAATTTTTATTCATGGTTTCGATAGGATAAGTTAAGGCCTACTGGATATATCATATATACATTGGCTTGCTGTCTTTGTATCCATACCAATGCTTCTGAAGTTTTCCAGCCACACGTAATATCAGTATGTAACGTTTTTAACTACATACGTAATGGGATAGGTTTGTATTGCCACACTATCGTAATCCAGTATAAGTATTAACGATTGTTGTGTTTAAGCTTTAAAATTAGCATTTGAAGTACAGTGTATTTTCTATCTGGTTAGAGGCTTTTTTCAATGGCCACCTCGGGGGAACTGCTCAAATCTGGAACATGGTACATCGGTTTATTGTCGTACACATAAGATTAAAAACCGTTCGGTAACAACATCTTATCATTAGTAACATTCATCATCACCATTATTTTAACCATCCCAAATCTCAAAACCACGACTTCACATCGTGATACGCATATATTTACAGATTGAAGTGCGAAATTACGGCATAATACGAGAAGTGTACCAGGCTATTTTTATATTAAGACAATAATAAAAGTTTATTGATCTTGTTAAACTTAAAATGAAATATTGTTTTATATAACATTACGCCCCGTTTTTTTTTTTTTTTTTTTCAATTTCCATAATATATTAATCCCCGCTATATATACACATTCTAAATAAGTTATCTAGGGCTAAAAGCTTAATCTAACCCGAACAGCGCTTTGCTTAATCAACGAGATCACATCGGCAATTTATTAAACTCTCGTTTTTGAAACCTGTGTTAAGGTACCGTGTGGTATCCAATAGTTAAGCTAGGCAAACCTTATTTCCTGGGAGCGAAAAAAGTACTTGACTTTGAGTTTATTTTCTTCTGGGTATCCCCCCATAAATACTAAATTTATACAAAGAAAGTAAAATTAAACCTCCTAGCAAATTGAAAAGATGAATTTTTCTCAAGCCTAAAGCTCAACCGGCAACCTGGCCCTTTTTGCGCTAGCTCGAGCTAACTGTGTGATTAGCAAGCCGCACCCTCCAAAGAATGTAAGACTCGCTCGAAAAGACATCTGGTGGATATCAACATTTTCAACATGCATAATCCTAGGTGCTTAAAAGTTTCGTAAAAAAACTATAGAGTTGGGAAAGCATTAGCTTCAATTTTGTTGTAGCGCAACAGCCGACCTCGATGAAAAATGGTTATTAGCTTTAGCGTACTAGCCCTGAGCAAATCTCACAAACAGGGGTCCTACATCTCTCTCTATTACTCAACGAAATTTGTTAGCTAGCAAGAACTTTATTTATTTATTTATTTTTACTTTTAATTAAAAACAAATATAAAGGTGCAGCTTGTTTATGTCGTTAGCCACAGGCAACTAATTACCATTTGGTACACTATACTAGCAACCATGCGTGAAACTCACAAACAAGGTTCACCAAGTCCCAATGCCAAAGTAGTCGAAGAGATAATTCAAAATCTACAGCAGCGAATAGATGAATTACGAGAGACAAACTCAAGGTATCGAAAGATAATACAGTCCCGGCTGCGCGAACATGAAGAAGCAAAATTTGAATTAAGTAGTGATATCGATGATATCGAACTAGAATTAGAACGAAATTTGAACCATCAGCTTGAGGAAGTTATTGAAAGAGAAGAGGAACCTTATGGGCCCCCAAAAGTTATTAGTCAAAGTGATAGCTATAAGCAACATTCCGAACCGAAAAATCCTAATGATAATAACAATTATAAGGATAAAAAAACAAAAGAATAATACTAAACTATTTATACATGTTGTAATTCAACTCTGGGATCAAAATCCGATCAATATTCAGGGTACATAACTCTTTTAGGTTTTTGGGATATCCCCGCTGGATTTATATTCATCAATTTTATCGATTTCATAACAAAGATCACGCATATTTTGCACTTTGTTAATCATTTTTTTCAAATCATCCGTTATTCCATAATCAAATCTTCCTGTTTTCCTTAATTCAACCTTTGGCCTTAGCGCCTTTGTATCATTCTTTTCTTCCCCGCTGTCAGGACCTTCATTTATATCATCCTCAATCCGTTCGTAAAATAACGCAGTGTCATAAAACGCCAATATCCCATTTGGGTAACCACCCAATTTCATTAAATCTTTAAACTGGTCCCGGATTATAGGATAAAACGTTTCCACAGAACTTCTCATGAGGATAGTATCGATTGGGCAAACTAAAATTATCAAAACCTTCCCAAACCCATTTTCGTGTGATACAGTTATCATTTTTTTCATCATGTTCGTTTGTGGAAAACTTCCTGCGTCTTGTGCATTAACAATATAAAAGTTTCGTTGGTCCAACTTGCCGCAGAATGTTAAACAATGCATCGCTTCTACAACGTTTTCGACCCCTCCTTTTTGCCTGGCTATTGTAATATAACGTTGCAGCAAACGCAAATCTGCTGGGTTGACCTCAAGCATAGCTAGCAGATTTTAGTAGGTTTAGCAAATAACTATAGTTTTAACGTGAATCCAAGTTATAAACAAAAACATATTACTCAAAATAAATAAACATAAAAATAACACTAAGCGCTTCACACATATTATTATTAACTGATGTTATTACTGCTTTTGGGGCGGCTGCCCAATCGTGGCCCGTGTCTTCTAACTCTATCAGCCGCATCTGAGTATATTTCATCACCATCTGCTTCAAACCATTATTACAAGTATGATCCAATACTCCCTTTTTTTTTTTTGGAGACTTGTCATAACGATTGTTATAATTATAAAATATTGAGCTTAATGGGTACACCAAAACTTCATTTGGATTCCCGCCATTTTCCATATCTTCCAATAATAGCGACTCCTTCTCTAAAAACCATATTGGATCCCGTTGTACTTTAATGATTAAAATTTTAAAGTAGCTAATATTTTTACACAACAGCACCCAGGGTCATGGGTATCCGACTCTTCGTCATAATATCGGTTATACCCATTACGTTCAAATAGCCCACTGAAATTCATAGCTTTTAAAGCCATAGTCGAGATGTTACTATTAATTCTAGCTGTTTTAGCCGCACTAGCTTGCTCAATAAGATTGTGATACTCCTCTTCTGTTAATTCAACCATTTTTTATATTATTTGCAAAAAAGTGGTTCTCAAAGCTAATCAAATCCTCCTCTTTTTTTTAAAAAAACATTTAAAACATTTTTTGTTTCACCGCAATATGCGCGGCTCATTACGTATTTCATCGATTTGCTTTATATCTTAAGTTACGCGAACTACCAATGGGATGGAACATCTTATACGCAGGGTTGGGACATATAAAGCGCTACAATATAGGCAAAAAAACCACCCTCGAATCTTTTTGATTTCTCCCCATAAATGGCGATGACACAGTAATAGGAAGAGTCACATTGACCTTGAAATATGGTCAATATTTAATAAATACAGAAATGTTACAACTTGGCCCTTAAGTAGCGTAAGCACTGCTTATTTTCCACGAACATTTGCCATAACTAATATAGCACCATTGATATTATTAAGCATTACCTGCCGCTGCAAGTCCGGCACGAAATTTTCTCTAATATAGCTATTTTGACCTGAGGGAGCGATGCATACCAAGATCTGGAAGAAATTTATCCGGAATTCCTCGGCATAAATCTTATCAACCGCTAAACTGGATGCTGTCGCCTGACGTCGTTATCTACCTAACGCCCTCGTTTCTAAACTCAGCTAATTAATAAATATTAAGCAATGGGTCCAATAACTTAAAAACCACAAACCTGTAAGGGTTATCATAAAATCCAGGCCCATATATCTATATTTGAGCTCCTTTTGTTTGATCAAGTTAAATATGGTTGTAAAGCTACCGTCAATCAAAGTCATTTCGTTGAATTTAAAGTACCATCGATATGAATATTGGGGTGAGATTATAAGCTCGGAAGGGGGAGTTTTGTACTGTACACATTTCAATTCGCTTTTATTGAATTTTTCACGACTATTTGGTTCCCATCAGGGCCATTCAACCAGTCATCAACCCCAAAATATGCGTGACCGAACTGAAGAGACAACGCAAGCAATACATGTAAATCAAACACTACTGTAACTAGACTAGTTACATCTTAATTCAGTAACATGTTCACGGGGAGGTTAATTTTGAGAGTTCAGCTCCTGTCTATTTTTATTCAGCATCTGGGTGCCGTTGTAAGACGTGACTTTTCAGCCGCATGATCTATGGAGCATTATAAACGGTGTAACGACAACTGCATTACTGCTGTTACTAGCTAATACGGTCTAGCGCGCAAGAAGTGTAATCACGCCTAGCGTGCCCCGCATTTGGGACATGCCTCAATTTTTTTTTTTTTTTTTCACCTCAAAAAAAAAAAAAAAAATACCATTACCAACGACAATGTTGTTGTGTTTACTAAATATTTTGTTGTAATGAACTTTCTCAAACATCCGATTGAAGTATGGATATTAAATAAATAATTTTTTTTACTAATCAATTAGAGAAATGCATTAGAGAGTGGACTTTCTCAATTAACCAGTCAAGATTTAAAAGATGAAAAAATAATCACAGACTTATGCAATTTTGCTCGACCACCCCGTGGTGATTGGCAATGGATCAAAAATGATCTTGCGTTAGCGAAATGGAAAGAGCAATCGGCATTTGTTGAAGCCGTACCCCTAATATTATTGAAAATTTCATCGATTGATAGTTTGAAAGTGCTCCGAATAATGGTATATTATTGTTATGATTATCCATGGACTAATGACGAATCGCGAAATATCGCATCTCAATATTTATTAAATTCTACCATAAACGATCAGCTTTTACCCCTAATTCTTGCAGAAATAAAGCCATCATTTATCAACGGCCATGAGAAAGTTTCAGCAGCTGGTAGGAAGAAAATACAACCGAATCCAATACAATTTAATTCAATTAACATTAATGAACTGGAAGTACCTTGGAGATCAGACCTAGCAGTAATTGCTTTGTTTGAACATTTCATTTCTACGTGTACCAATAGCGATATACAATCCAACTGGCCGTTTATTGTTCCAACTATTTTGAATATTGTTGATGACCATGATCCGGAGTTGAAAAAAAAAGGATGTGAATTGATTAGAAAATTATTACTTAAAGCTGATGACAAATTTTTCAAATCAACTGGGTTATCCCAGGTAGTTTGGGATGCTTTAGCTCCTTGTTTATCGTATATACCTCCGGGGACACCGGTTGATCAATCATTATTTCTAGTTGACAAAGCTATTGATTCAATGATCATTGTATCCCAAAAATCCCCAAACCCTACCGAAAAGTTGGATGAATTGGTGCGATCTGGGATTATCAAGGGAATTAAATATTCAGGGGAACATGTTACAATGGCAATGATGTTTTTATCTAAATTTGATATTATAGCAGAGCAGTTAAAATTGGGTACTAACCGGCATTTAGCAGCCATGATAACTATTTTAGGTCATATATTATCTGATCCATTTGGCAATGCATATCCACCATTATTAACCAAAGCTTGCGATACTTTGCTAATAATATTTAAATATTGCTGGCCAAGAATCGAACCATATAAATTTGAATTAGCAATGATGCTAGCAAAAGCATGGAGAAATTCTGAAAAAGATACTAATACAAATTCTCAAGAACAATTGAGGAAAGTATTTATTACTTTAAATGACATTACAAAATTCGATAATTTAGATGAGTTATCGAAAGAATGCGATTTGTTCAAAACAAGTGCTATTTAATAAATAAAACAGAAAATAAAATTGGCAACATTGCTAGAGTTATTAATCCAATGACACCAAAAACTTGGATTATAATAACCCATCGATATAGACGATCTCCCTTTTTTAACTTTCGGCTGAAAAAAGTGTTTTGGTTTGCTACTTTTTCATGATATGCTTCGGATCCTGTACCAAAGAAATATTGATCACCTTCTAATTCTTTCATTTGCGGTAAGATTTTGAATCTTGCAAACAATGCACCAGCAATCCAACATGGGAAAAACAAAAACCCAGACACTAGATAGAATTGTAATAAATTTATATATTCGCTGTAAAGTTTTGCGTTAGCCAAAGAGTTGAATGGTTCCAACTGATCTGGAATAAATGGCACAGATGAACTATTATATCTATGATGCTGATGTTGTAATCGTTGGTTTCTAGAACATAAAGTCCAATCAGATGCATCTTTTGGAATATGATACTGTGGCAATGGTGGCACAGGTTCAGTATTGAACATTCTTGAACTTCGATGCGACAATGGTGGGGTTTGAGGGTAGATTGAACCTGCTTGAGAATTTCTTGATTTTGGAGTATCACAAATGTGGGCAGATTTGGCTGATGAGATGGAGGATTCCTTTTTATGATTGGCAGTATTTTTTTTGATAGATGTCTTATTACTAATAGTAGTGATGGTGCCAGCGGTATTGGTATTTCTTTTATTGTCAATATTTTCAGCAATTAAATCCTTAAATTTTAAGCATTTATCGCTGAATATTGAAGATGGAGGTGATGGTGCCTTTTCACGTTCAAAAGAATCACCCCTAGTGTGATGTGCACGGTCATGATAGTAATAATTTTCAGTACTGAAATCGCCCTCTTCACAGTTGTAATAAACATAGCTTTGACGATTATCTCCGTTTTGTAAATAATCCTGGGAAGGCGAAAAAACTGGATCTTTAAAAATTATACTGGAATATGGACTAGTTTGTTCAATAAAAGTAGATTCTAAATTGTCATCGCCATTATTGTGGGTATTTTCTAATTGGTTTTCTAACATAGTGCTGTTTCCTTCTTTGATGCTTGTTCCCTGTTTTTCAATCAACTTTGGCTCTAGTTCATGAACTTTATATTTGTGATATTGGAAAAATGGGTTAGATAATGGGTAAACGAACTTGGGCAATGAATGCGAATATCTTTGTTTTGGTAAAGAAGACGATGGTGGATGTGGTTGATTATGTGGAGGATATGACCGTGCTTCTAACTGTTCTGTATAATCATCAATCATTCTAAACAATGAGTCCGAGCCGTTCATATCTGTGGTGTCTGCAGGGGATTGAGCTGACATGGTAGCTGAAAAAGGTGGTTGTAACTATTCTTAGTTTTTTAGTTTTTTAGGTTATAGAGATTTTTCTTTATTTTTATAGATTCTACTACTATAATGACTGTAACTATTTTTTAAGCTAATCTTTATTTTTGAACCTGGCTGTTAACAATTTGTTTATATCAACTGTTTATATCATTTGTTTATACCAACTGTTTATATCATTTGTTTATATTAACAGTTTATATCAATCGTTTATTTGTATATATCTATATCGAAACAAGTATAGGGTTGTCATGGGGGTTGCAGCCACTAAAAGACCAAAGAAAAAATGATACATCAATTTTTTTTGTTGATTGATCGTAGAATTCGACCATTTGTAATAATTTGAAAATTTCTGTCGAGGTCTATAACTAATAACTATGGAGCTGTGATCCAATTAGAGGAGTGAATTGACAAAATTAAAAATAAATACATTCAAAACTAGTTTTTACACAAGAAGGGGCTGCATCAGCGGGATGATCTGCGATCTTTGTATAACTTGACGATAAGACCCTGGAACTATTTTGAACTATAGTTGTTGTATACGCCCTTTTTTTTTTTTAGTTCAATTAGCTTCTTTTGAGGTTTTAAATTTGTTTTGTTAAGACTAAATTCTAAACATAGGCGTTTCAACTTTTCATTAACTTTTTTTATTACTATTTTAATATCTATGATTCTGTATGTTTTTTTGTTTTTTGTTTTTTACTTTTTTTTTTAAAAGACCTATAAACATGAAAGGATAAGTTAATATATTAAAAAAAAAAACAAGCTCCACCATTTTCTTTTTTTCTTTCTCTTCTTTTACAATACACCCAAATAATCTTCTTTAATTGTGCCACTAAAGTTGTTAGTAAATATCTTTTCAGGTAATGATCATACATTGCAAACATTTTGCCAACTTCTGCTCGAACCCCGACAATTTTCAGCCGCACTCTGCTGCCTTTTTCTATAGATTGTTCATCAGATACATAAGCAGGGGGGTTCGCACTTGGGTTGAAGGACATATCCGATGGAATCAAATGCGAAGATACAAATACAGATAATGGTCCAACATCCGCAAAGAAACCCATTTTGTTAACATTAGTAATAACTGCATCAACAACCTCACCCTAAAAAATTAGTTAGTAATAGCATATATAAACTCGATACTCACCTTAAAAGGTCTCCATACTACTGCTTTATATTTTACAATAAATTCAGCTGCCCCGTTACCTGGGATAACACGACCTTTACCAACATCGATTTGCATCCCATCCATAACACAAATGATATACCCGTATTGACCTGTACATGTCCCTTCAACATCGTGAAGCAACTTGGTTTTTAAAAATTGTGTCATATCTGGACCAAAGTATGATGGATGCAGTGTTAATGATAATGATAAATCTTTTAAAAAGAACATTTTTTAGTTTATTATTTTTGTTGTTGTTTTTGTTTTTTGTTTTAACAAAAAAGTTTTAATGCTTTGAGGGTATGAATCAATTGCTTTTTGTGGATTTTGTTAACTTTTGGTTGATAAATAATGATATATAATAAATAATCTGTTAGTATACAGTGGAAATAGACTCTAATAACACGTTGAAAAGTGTCAATTGATTGAATATAACAAGTAGTTGGAATAACAGGGTGTTGTTTCGTTGGACTGGCCGTTGTTTTTGGGGCGGAGGAGGAAGAGTGATTGGTTTCGTTAAAAACGCGGGTTGTGGTTTTTAGGTTTTTTGCGGTTTTCGATAGCAATTGCTGCTTTTATTCGTTACCTATAAAAATGTGCTAGTGTATTGTTGACAGTCGAATCCGTTATTAAAATGCAAATGATTGATTTTTAATTCCCACACCGAACAATGAAGAACCAGTAAAAAAAACAAAAAAAAAAAGAAACGAAAAAAGAAATAATGGGTCGGTACTTTTTTTTTTTTTGGTGGTGTAGATTGTCTATTGATTTTTTCTTCACCAAATTTTTCGCTGCGTGACACTTAAAGTGGTGAAAAATTTCAAAAAAATCTTTTCTTCCCAATTACACTTTTTTTTTTTTTTTTTCCGGTGGCGGGTAATTTTTACTATAACTTGAAGTTTCCGTCACGGTAAAACAAACGCTACTTATAATGTGCACTATCAGCGGTCTGAGTCGCGGCGCCAGCCAGCCGTGTAAGTCCCACGAAATTTAATTAACGGGATCCCCTCATGAGCCTATCCACACATACATATGTGACTTTTTTGTGACCCAACTAGCAGTAATTGGGAGATAATCTAGCAAACTTCTAATGTTCTAAAAATTTTTCAATTTTTTCTCTTCTCCTCACTTCAACTTACCAACAGCATAACATTTTTCCATTCAACCGTGCTAGTTTGTGTCGACAACAATTCATAAAAATGGATGCTTTCATATGTTATACTGTACTCTGTAAACCTTAAGCTATATTACGAGCTGGTTTTTAATATATGAATATTTCCAAAATTTGCTGTTTAGGCTATTATACCCAAATATTGGAGACAGAATGTCGAATTAACAACCGAACATAGCTAATACAGTGGTTTCTCGACATTTTTTTTTCTTCAAGCTCATATCGTTTAATATGGTAGGAAAAGAACAACTGCCAAACTAGCCTAATTTTGGGGTTCATTATTGACGCTTAAAAGATGGGGTTTTTGGCCTCTTTGGCCTCTAACTAAATGGGTGTAGGGCGTTAAGATGTAGCTTATATAAAAGTCCGTATTCGCAGATCTTTGCTTTAATCTATTTGTTTTGAACAAATCCTAGTGTTTGTAGAGCTTATCATCAATAAAATTCGTTTTCATTTTTGAATCGATATGGTTATATTGGGGGTATGTGTGTCAGAAGTGGTATTGTGGGGGCTGGCTGTAGGCAAGTGTGTGGGATAGTTATTACCAACGGAGTTTTTCCGATGATGCACGACGGGAGAAAGCCAAAAAAAAAAAATTAAAAAAAAATTATAAACTTTTCATCCAAGTATTAGAGTAGACGATCTCTACCCCACTTTTATGTTTATATCTATTTGATATAAATATTCCAATAATCCAACCTTTGTAATTCAAACTTAAAAAAAAACCCCCCTACTCACCAGCCAACCATGCTTCGAAGTTGTAAATTAGCACGATCGAGTCGATTGTTTACCACCACTACATTCAAACGGTTCATTTCATCCAATCAAGTTCGAATCGCACCTGAAATTAGAGATGCAATTGAAACCAAGAAACCAGTAGTTGCACTGGAATCAACTATCATCAGCCACGGGTTCCCATACCCTGAAAATATCAAGATGGCCAGAGAAGTCGAACAAATTATCAGAGATAATGGTGCTGTTCCTGCCACCACTGCATTTGTTCATGGTGCTCCTATGGTAGGGTTGAATGATGAACATTTGGAATACATCGGCAATACCTCTGGGTTAGTCAAAGTATCTCGGCGAGATGTGCCATTGGTTATGAGTAGAAAACTAAGCGGTGGTACTACAATTGCAGGAACCATGATTTTGGCCCACCGTGCTGGTATCAAAGTTTTTGCAACCGGTGGGTTAGGTGGTGTTCATCGAGGAGCAGAAACAAGTATGGATGTTAGTGCTGATTTGGATGAATTAGCTAGAACTCCAGTTAGTGTTGTGTGTTCCGGTCCAAAGAGCATCTTGGATATTGAAAAGACTATGGAATATTTGGAAACTAAAGGTGTTCCTGTTTTGACTTATGGTAAAGATGGTACTAATGTTCCAGGATTTTTCACTACCGATTCTGGTGTACCATCTCCTTATAACTTCCAAACATGTGAACAAGCAGCAGAATTGTTGTGTAAGTATCAGAAAAAAAAAAAAATAATAAAATAAAAAAAGAGAAAAAGGAAAAATTGGCTAACGGTTTTATAGATGCAAATGAACAAATGCAAATGAATAATGGCACTGTATTCTGTGTACCAACCCCACCAGAATTGTCAATGCCAAAAGAATTTATTGAAAAAATTATCATGGAAGCAGTAGTAGACGCTGGAAAGGAAGGTATTAAAGGTAAAAAAGTCACACCATTCTTATTGAAACGAATTTGGGAACATACTAAAGGTGATTCATTATCAACAAATGCAGGTTTTGTTAAAAACAATGCCGCATTGGCAGCTCGAATTGCTGTCGCTTTAAGTTCTTTAGAGGTAAAGTAGAAGTCTTTTTTCCACAAGAAACGTTTGTATTAACATTTTTCTATTTTGTAGGGTAGTCCGTCAACATTCACACCAGTTATTAATCCATCAAAAATATCAGGTTTACCACCAAGACCACCAACCAAGTTTACACCCCCCGCCAAAGCGGATGCTATAATTGTAGGGACACTTGCGGTGGATTTAACCTGCAATTTGAATGGAACAGGACAATCATTAATGAATACATCAACTCCAGGAAAAGTGGAGACATCAATCGGTGGGGTAGGTCGAAATGTTGCTTTAGCCGCCGCATATTCCGGTGCGGCTCAAAATACCATAGTTCGATTGGTTACAGAATTAGGTGAAGATAGTGGCAAATCGATTTTGGAACAACTTCATAATGAATATGATAAGTTTGACACTCATGGTATTAGTATTACCAAAAACAATTCAACTGCTAGGTACATTGCGATGCATGATAAGAAAGGTGATTTATTGGTCGCTTGTGCAGATATGGAATCGGCCGGGAAATTAGATTTAAAATGGATCGAAAAGAATATTTTGGAGTCTAAACCGAAATGTGTATTCTTTGATGGTAATATTGGCGTCACACAGAAGGAAAAAGTTATTAGCAGTAGTAAAGCTGTTGGTGCTGTTGTAGGATTCGAGCCAGCATCGGTGCCAAAATCCGCTTGGTTAGCGGATGTGGATACTTTAAATGTTTTCCCAAACCAATCTGTTGATATGTGTACACCAAATGTTTATGAATTGGATGCAATGTATAACGCTTTTAAAGAAAAAGAATTGTTTGATGTTGATTATTGGTTCCCAATTATCGATAAACTACAAATCAGCCAAGATTTTAGAAATGGATTAGAAAATCTAGCTCAAACAGTTCCGGAATTGAAAGATTTAAACACATCCGGATTAGCACAAAAGGCAATCCATTTATTGCCATACATTCCAAATTTATTTGTCAAAAGTGGATCAAAGGGAGTGCTAGTATTTCAATTGTTTGATAACATTTATGATGTTGTTAAAGGTATTCCAAGAACATTAAAGACCGAATCTGGAAGTCGTGTTTCAACAAAATATTGTATTGGTAAGGACGGATTAGGAGTTTTGATTCAACATTTCCCGGCTGTTGAGAAGTTGCCAGAAGATGCAGTGGTTAGTGTTACTGGTGCAGGCGACACCTTTTGTGGGGTTTTGGTTGCGGAAACTGCTATTGATAAATCGTGGTTATATTCGGGGGGAAAACAAAAATTGAATGTTATGGATAGAGCTCAAAAGAGCGCTGCATTGACTATTCAAACAGAACTGGCAGTCAACCCAGAAATTCAGAATGTATAAAAAGTAAATTTAAATAGAAAAATAAATTAAGTTATGTACAAGAAACTTATCAATAGAGTAGTCATTTGGTTATTTAATTGGCCAACTTGACAAGAGTTTTTACAATTTCTTTTCGAGCACCTTCAGAGGATGGAGATTTCCCGCTCATGTATTGTAAAAACAACAATTCAGTAACTTTAGCATTTTTTACTGTCCCCATTTCCAACGCACTGATATCATCCTCTTTTTCAGCTTTGTAGAAAGTACAGGTTAAAGCACCATTGGAATCTCGATTCATGTGCAACACTTTATTCTTTTGAAGAGACATTTTTCGTCCAAACACTCGTTTCAAATCACCAACCCCTTCTCCAAAAGATTCATCAGCATCACTTTCCGATTTAAAACGCGGGTGTTGCATAATCGTTCGAACAATACCATCTCGCAAATGACCAAAATCAGTGTTTCTAACTGGAACAATTCGAAGATCCAATTTAACCCCATTAGTCAACAATTTAGAGATCAATTCCCCGGATTTTTCAGCATCCAACAATTCTTCTTCTGTAACACCATTCAACAAACTTTTGACTTTAGATTTATCTGAATTGGCAACGTAAATACCCAATGCATAAACTTGAATTCCCAAAAATGAAACACTTCGCACACCAGTACCTAACAGAGAATACGCGTCACCATTTAAAGTGAATTCTGTTGGGAATGGGTTGGTTTTAGTTTCCGGTTGAATGTATTCAACATCTGCTTTAGTAGCAATTGGCGATGGGGCATCGGCTTGTACAAATGAGTTTTGATTCAACATCATGAAAGTACCATAAGCGACGGTGGCAGTACCAGCGGCGTAGACTCCATACCGACCAATTGCATTGGCACGAACAGATCGCACTGTAGAGAATTGTCTGGTACTTCTTGACGCCTGTTTAAAAGCGCTTTTTAACCCTTGACGGAACATTGTTGAGATTTTGTTTGGAGGCAAACAAAAAAATTGTCCAGAAAAAAATCTAAACTATACAAAAAAGGTTAGTAAGCACACATATTGTAAAGAATTTGGGTTGGGAACTTAAATAAGCGCTTCGGCATAACCTTAAATTAAAGATGTGCCTTCCGGAGAATTCCTCGGGGGTTTACCAGAACAAATAACCAAACCATTAAAATTACAAACTTTTCATTTTTCGTTAATTTATATATAAATAAAGAGTATACATAACAATGTCTGTGTTCTTTTTCCATTATTTTTTCATTCTAAAGTAACAGCTATTTTTTAGGCGGTCTACCCTGTCTACCTGGTCGTCGTTGTCCTGCCTTTTTCACAGCAGCCGTAGCAGTTGCGGCAGCAGCTCTAGTCTTTTTCTGTCTTTTGGCTGGTGGTTCTTGCGACGTGACTTCTGCAGATTCAGTATCGTCTCCATATGACGGTTCAGCTATGCCGGTATCAGGTTGAATAGTACTGGTATTAGCGTCGTGATCTTCTTTATCAATATCCATCGCAGTACCATTATTTGAATTGACAAAAGTATTTTCTGTAGATTCTGAAGCTTCTTCAACCTCTGGACTGTTTTTCTTTCCATTAATTTTTTCTCTATCTTCAGTTTCTGGTTCAATGCTCTCTCTCATTTTGATGTCTTCATCGTGTTTCTCTTTGCTATCATTATCTTCTTCTTTCGTAGCTTTCTCCGCATTTTCAGCCCTTTCGGTTGGGATAGGGCTACCAAACTGTGGGGTAGCAGCTGCACTAGAGTCACCTGTATTGGTACCTAACAAACTCTCTCTATCCTTCTTTGGTCTTGGTCCACTCTTTCGTTTCATGGCTTCTGGTCCATCATATTCTCGAGTAACGGCTAACAACAAAGTTTGACATCTTCTTGATAATTCAGTAGGAGTTCTAGATAGTAGAAACCAATCAAATTTAAATAATGGAGACTTCCTTATCCGGTCCCGTAGTTTTTTGAACAAATTCTTATCATCTAATCCAATTTCATTCATAAGAGTTAGTAAAAATCGGTCTTCGTCTTCAGTGTAAATTTTTTTGGCATTAGTGACCGGATATGTAATACCCATTTCACCTAATGGGGCATTACAAGCTTCAATCTTCTTTGCTAATAACTTCTTCTGATGACTTCTCGTTTCTGCCTTCTTTTCTGCTTCTTGAATAACAGAGATATACCGTTCATATTCATCCAATTCTTTATACCTTTCCCAAAACACATTAGCATACGCCTTGACTTCCTCGGCAGTTTTGCTTTTCAAATCATTTGCAATACCATCGTTATTATCTCGACCATGTTTACCAATAGCATGAATGAATGAATTGAAGTCTCGTTTGCTCCAGTTTATAAATCCACTGTTTTCCAACTCTCCTTTCAGAGTTTCTTCTTCTTCGTTCAACGGTTGTGCATTATCAAGATCTTCGTCATCATCATCATCTTCATTATAAGTATGCATTTTGTGGTGGTATCGTAATTCTTTTTCTTGAAGTTCCTTCAGCCTTGGGTCAAAAAATTGATAATCATGAATTATAATTTGTTTTGGAGCTCTTGGTATTCTTGGAACAGTCATCTTCATCCGATCTTTATAATATTGGTTAGTATTATAATTGGTTGGAGCACCACTTCGTTCTCTTCTTGAAGGACCAATCCAAAACTGTCCTTGCTTATTTTTTTTTGCAAAATCTTGACCATTCCATTGATAAGCACTAACATCTGAAGTGAACCGTTGTAAATCATCCAATCCTAATTGAGAATATTTAGCATTCAGTTCTTGTGTCTTTGCGTGCCCTCGTTGCAAAATATCATCAATGGTATCTTCGGTCACCGTCCCCTTTTCATTTTGCAAAACATTCTCAGCACCATGTTGAATCATATTAATCAATTCATCTTTACTGGTTGAGGCATTTTTACTTTGATTTTGGTTAGCCCGCCCCTGTTGAATAACCAGTTGATCTAACCGTAACTTTTGGGCTGCACGTTCCAAAACTTTTTCTTCAATTGCATTTTCAGTAACAAACCGATAAACGTAAACTTGTTTAGTTTGACCAATTCGATGAGCTCGATCCATAGCTTGTAAATCAGCCTGCGGATTCCAGTCAGAATCATACAGCACAACAACATCAGCACTTGTCAAGTTAATACCCAGTCCACCAGCTCGTGTTGTTAACAAAAAGATAAACTTATCCGACCCTTCTTGATTATAATCATCAATTGCAGCCACACGATCTTCATGGTTTGTTGACCCATCAATTCTACAATACTCATATTCTCTAAAGGTACAATAGTCTTCCAAAATATCCAATACTCGACTCATTTGAGAAAAAATCAATATCCTTGATCCTTTTGCCTTCTTTTGTTTTAACAACTTGTCCAAAATGCGCATCTTCCCTGCATTATCAATTAAATGCTCATCAGTAGTATACGGCGGACCAGCCTCCGCCCCTTCAAATAAATAAGGATGATTACAACATTTTCTCAATTGCATTACAATATTCAACAACCTTGTTTTCCCTTCTCGTTTCCCAACTGCGCCATTAACTGCATCAATATCTTTTTCTAATAGCCGTTTATACCATAGAATTTGCATTTCGGTCATACCGACATAAATATTTACTTCCTTTTTCGGTAATAGTGATTTTTCAACATCTGCTTTAATTCTTCTTAATAAAAACGGACTCAGAACTTTATGTAACTGTTGGATCACTGAATCTTGATCACTATCCTGACTTTCGAACCATTCATCAAATACTTGAGAATCACTAAACACATCGGGTAGTAAAAAGTTTAACAAAGCCCATAGCTCGTGTAAATTGTTCTGCAATGGGGTACCAGTAATTAACAATCTATTTTTTGAATGAAAAACTCGAATGATTTGTGATAACATTGAATCTTCATTCTTAATTCGGTGCGCCTCATCAACAATAATATACTGCCAAGCAATCTTCTTTAGCTGTGATTTTTCTCTAATAACCATTTCATAAGAAGAAATACACACATCAAAATCACACGCCAGCAATTTTTCTTTGATAAGGGCTGATCGAGTTTCTTTATCACCATGTAGTACAAAAGCGTTAATATCAGGAATCCATCTATTGAACTCTCGAACCCAGTTGTCTAAAGTCGATTTTGGTACAATTACAATGTGGGGGCCCTCAATATTTCGAATATATCTCAAATACCCTAAAAATGCAATCGTCTGCAAAGTCTTACCCAACCCCATTTCATCTGCCAGAATCCCAGAAATACTATTTTCATGTAAAGAAATTAGCCAGTTCAATCCTTGAACTTGATATTCTCTTAACTCACCATGGACAAATTGGGGCGATTCTGTAAAAACTGTGGTATGTGGCTCGTCTTCTTCATCATTTAACAACTCAGCATCTTCTTCACGTTCAGTCTTTCTTCGTCTGTTATTTTTTCTAGCACTTTTCCGCCTATTACTTCTTTTTTCTGCTGCTGCTTTGTCGACGTCTTTTAAAATCTTTTTGAATTTTGTATCTTCATTAGCCTTTATATCTACAAAATGCCGAAATAAATCCGTCAGTCCTAATAGATAGGTATATCTTTTGATAGAGTCCTCACTGTCGAATTGAGATGTACGTCGTTGTTCCTTGGTTAATAAATAGTCCTTAGCCTTTTCTTCCAATGTCCGTGGTTGAAAGGGTTTCTGTAACGTTAGCACTTGTCATGATGATGATGATGATGGTAAAAAAAGAATGAACTTTTTTTATTTTATTTTTTTTCCTTTTTTTCAGGGATAATAATAGTTACATACATAAGTTGGTGTTGATACAATCGAAGAATTATTAGACTGGTCAATGTTAGCTAGAGCATTATTATTATAATTCAATCTTACCTCTTCTTCACCTCGATGTCGAGTTATCGCCGGCATTGATTCTTAATTCGAACGTCGTATTTTTTTTTTTTTTTTGACGGTTGTTGTTATATTATGTCGTTTCAAAAAATCAGTCAAAACTAGTAGGAAAAAAATAAAATAAAAAAAAATAAAAAAATAAAAAAATAATCTTATCCTAAACTATGGTTTTAACGCGTAAACCCGGGGTCGTGTAAATGAACAGATCGCGTTCAGAGTATAATCTATAATATCTGTAGTTACGTAAATAGATTAGTACCTTCGAAGAGGGTGGTTGTTTGGTAGTTTGATTATTGGTCTTTTGGATTGATAAAAATAAAGGAAAAAAAAAGTGAATCAATTAAATAGGAAAAAGAATGAAAAAGGAAAAAGAGAAAAAAAAATTTGGATGTGGTGGAATTATTTGCAAAAAAAGAAAAAAATATATATATGAAAAGATATCAGTTGTAGCCGCTAGCCTACCGCAAATAAACTATAAAACTATAAAGTATCCGATGCCGGTTCTTTTTATTTGGAGACATGGAATATTCATACTTAATTATAATAAAACATTTAGTGCTTTTTAATTCTTTTTTTTTTTTTTTTTCAACTATTATTTCCAATTTTTTAGCATAATAATATATGCATAAAATCTTTGCAGATGCGGGCGCGAGATCAATCTTTGCAATAGAATACTTTTTCTTTTATGTTGGAAAAGTATCACTTGGTTTTGTCTTTTTTTAAGAATTGTATTTGTTTATATTGATAATTTATACTATAGTATTAGAGTTGACTATTTTGCCTTAATATCAGCAAATATCCTAACCTAGCAGCAATATAGTACATCAAAATTCTTTTCATAAATGATGTGTTTAATAATATACTTAGCTAATAATCTTTTATAATTTTATTTTAAAAAAAAAAAAATTTAAGGAATATACGGCTTGTAGACCTTGAATTATTATGTGATCAAATCTTACAGCGATCTCTGATCATCTCCATAGCGGCTGTATTTAAATTTGAACCTGCGCAAAAAAAAACAAAAAAAGATAATAGAATAAACTTAGCTTAACGTTTGATCCGGAAAATGATAGCGGCCAGATTGGGAGAACCCGATCTTTGGCTATCAAGTTTAGAAAACCTAAACTAAAAAACTAGCTTAACCGTGAATAGTTAATATCGTTTGATTTAATCAATATTATGGAATATTAAACGTTCATTATCTTTGGATTTATTGTATCATTAAATGTTATCAACTTACTGATTGAAATTGGACATTGAATTTAAATAATGCACTATGTGCAGATAATCGTTAATGGATAAAAAAGTAGTTGTCGTAATAAAACAGGAAACTATAAACAAATCGAAGATTGTTTAATAGAAGGATTGCAAAAATGGAAAGATTTGTTGTTAAAAGCTTAATAAACCTTTTGTTAATAATCTAAATGCTTACTTAAAAAAGATATAAAAATTAACTAGGAAATCGATGGATATTTATAGTCCATCGATTATTTTCAAAAT